>PVKP010007213.1:0-78434 GCA_004027715.1 Plecturocebus donacophilus
TTTCGGGTGTTCTCAGCCTTTTTGCACTGGTTTCTTCCCATTTTTGTGGATTTATCCACCTGTCGTCTTTGTAATTTCCAGATTGGGTCTCTGAGTGGACGTCCGGCTTGTTAGTTATTAAGTTTTTTCTGTTTCTTAGTTTTCCTTCGGGGGGCGCTCCTTCCCCACAGAGCTGGGCCTTCCCGGGTTCAGCTGTGCTAGCTCTCTCCTCAGTGCTTCCAATTGCTGTTCTCCTTGTGGGGATGGGACCAGCAGAGCCTTCGAGCACCCAGTCCCGTACACTCTGCACTGAGAAGCGCCACACCAGCCAAAAGAGTCGCGCTGGCGACCCGGGTGGCTCCTTCGCCGGGAATCTCCCAGTCTGTGGGCATCAAAAATTCGTCTGCAATTGCAGCATCCACTCGCTCTCTGCGCTTTCACTGGGAACTACAATCCTGAGCTGCTGCTACGCGGCCATCTTGGATCTCTCTCCCACCTCCACCATTATTATCACCATCATCACTATTTTCCCCATCATTATCTCCATAATCATTACCATTACTGTCCTCTCTATTATCATCACCATCATCACTATCATCTCCATCATCATCACTATCATCATCTCCATCATCATCACCATCATCACTGTCATCTCCATCATCATCACCATCATCACTATCATCATCTCCACCATCAACATCATCACTATCATCTCCATCATCATCACTATCATCACTATCATCATCTTCATCATCACCTTCATTGCTATCATCTCTATCACTGCCATCACCACTATCATTATCTCCATCACCATTATAACTATCAGCACCATCATCATCATTTCTATCATCATCACCATATCTCCATCATTACCATCTTCACCATCATCATATCATCAGCATCATTTTCTCACCACCATCATCATTACTATCAGTATCATGTTGATAAACTATGAAATGCATCTCCCACTTTTACTTCTTCTACTCTTTCTGTATTTATAATGGCTATATACTTATGCCCAAATTGTGTCAGTTTTAATTGGAAGAAGAAATCTATCTGCTAGATTGAGTGAACCTGTGTGAATATCATTCTTAAGAGACAAAACCTAAATCGTGGCTTATTGGTATATACTCCAGATATGCTGTTATCATCATAATGAAACCCTGTCTTTTCATTCCACTGAACATTCAGAGTTTATTTTTAAAAAAAAGAGAAAAAGAGTGCTATGAGTTTTTTCTCTGAAGTTTAATTAAAAAGGATATTTAAAAGTGAAACTTACAAATATCTCTGTGTCTGGGAGCTTCTTGAAAACGAAGTACTGTCAGAATTATAAACAGGATACAAGGCCAGAAGAATTCAGCAAGGAAAAGAACCTAGAAAATTTTTTCAAAAAAAATAATACCACTTGAATAAATTGTAAAGTATTACAATATTTTCATCTCTTGAACGAGGTCATCGTAATCCTTGCTATATGTCTCAGAACAATCATTTGGGACAGGAGGCCACAGAGACAGCCTAGTTTATTAATCATTGCACCCCGACCTGTGACTGTGTCATCTTCTTGTTCTTCTCCCACCAGATCTAGCTTTTACTTCTTTCCTTTTTCTGTACATTTTTATTTATTGCAGAACTTATGACATTAGATAAATAAATAACTTCCCCCATATTTCCCACACTTCAATACAACAATCATTTTTATTTTTCTAATTTCTTTAACATTTCTGACTTTTTAACCAAACAGATATTTTGCTGGCTTTGGTGGTAGCACCCACTTCTCATTTATCTTCATTTTATGCATATTTTTCAATATTGTCACAAGAGGTTCATAACTATCAGCTTACTTGTTGCATAACATTCTTACCAAATGAATAGCCCATAATTCACACATTCTTCTATTAAGGAACATTTTGTGTATAAATAATTATTGAATTAAATTCAATAAATAAATTAATTTAATAAAATAATTAATTCAATTAAATTCAATTCAATAATTATTTGAATTATTTTCTTAAGATTAGAACAAACTCCAAAACTAAGATTACTGGAGTAAAATCTCTTGACACAGACTACATAAGAACTACCCAAAATGATTGCAATAATTTTTAAAACCTTAAATTTTCAAAGTTAAAAGAAAAGGAACTGCCATTGATACATGGAATTCAATCATTTAAGAAGAAAGAAAAAAAACACCACCTATAAGGTGTAGCCCCCCAAATTAATAGAAAAGCCTCAATTATCATAAAATTAATTTTACTGCCATCATTATTCACTTGTTTTATGGTGGATAATCTTGTATTGAATTCAGGCGACATCATTTTACAAATACAAAAGTTAATAGCCAGACAAAAAATAGGCAAGCCATTGAATAAATGCACAAACAAAAACCTAAAATTCTGCAAGTTAACACTGCTTCATCAAACACCAAAGAGGATGTCTTCCTGTTTCAGATTCCCAGGTATAATGCTTTGAACTAAAATGAACTTCTGGTCACTTTGATTCCTTTATTCTTCAAACTCCCATGGTCATATCCCATTGCAGTAACCCTTCCCTGTAAGCAGATCTAAATGTGACCAGATGAGTGGCCTAAAGCCATCAAGACAAAATACAGGCAGAAAAGAGTTTCTTCGTCCCTGGTATAATTAAGGAAGAAAAGAAATCAACCTCTTTAGCCAGGCATGGTGGCTCACACTTGTAATCCTAACACTCTGGGAGGCCAAGGTGGGTGGATCACTTGAGGTCAGAAGTTCGGGACCAGTCTGGCCAACATGGTGAAACCTCGTCTCTACCAAAAATACAAAAAAATTAGCCAGGCATGGTGGCACACACCTGTAATCCCAGCTACTCAGGAAGCTGAGACAGGAGAATCACTTGAACCTGGGAGGTGGAGGTTGCAGTGACCCAACATGGCACGACATTGCACCCCAGCCTGGAAACAGAGAAAGATGCCATCTCAAAAAGAAATTTTTTTAATTAAAAATAAATCAACCTCTTTGAAATAGTCCACGAGCAAGTATTTCTTGTGTCAAAAAGTGCATCATGATAAAAAGTTCTCTGACCCAGTCCTGAAACACAGTATCACATATTCTGATAACAAAGAAAATGCCTGCAGATTGCCCTCTAGTTCAAGAGACCACAATTAAACTATCAAGGAAGGTCAAGGACACTCAGGAGATCACTATTTATTTAAAGCATTTTGGTCATTCTCTGTAACAAATTAATAAGTTACTGGAGTACTGGGTTAGGGAAGTGGTGGGGAAGATTCTAGCATGAATTCTGACTGAATATGAATATGCAAAGTAAAAAATATAACTTATTAAATGATGATAGCATTAAGAAGAATAAACACATAATTTTCTTGGGTTTTTTATTATTTTTCATTCTCTCCTTAGGATAAGTTATCTATTTACCAAATACATGTACATGATAACTAATGTTTTAGAACCAATTTTCCATATCAGCACTTATAGTTCTACCTCGCTACTTTTAAAGACTACATAATATTACACTGTAGGATTTAATTGACTTAACCAATCACTTCATCATGAAAATTTGCATACTTTTCTCTTTGGGGTCAGTGATATCATGAGGTTTTTTTTTACATATTTGGCTGACTTTTGTAAGTGGATCCATGAGGTACCATTGATAAATGGGATTACTGCACTAAAATGTATATGATTTTTAATGTGGATTTTTAATTTACATAGATATAACCAAAATGCCTTCATTAAAAACTAAACCAATTAATATTTACTCTGATTATACTCTCAATAGCATCTGGGATTAACGAACTTAATTTTTTGTCGTCAATATGCAAAAACATAATGATAACTTTAATTGTTAAGATCAAACATTTTTCATAAGTTGAGCATATAATTCCTTGCCTATTAACTCTCTGTCCTTCCAGTTGCCTATTTTTCTATTAAGTTATTCTTTATTTTTGCCGACTTATAAAGCATCATTTTCTATTTAATTTTTAATTAAAGAATTCAGCCCTTTCACAGCTTACGGTATTACAAATATTTTCTCTAATTTTGTATTTGCCTTTTTATTGTCTAAATCTTTCATGCCATTAATTTATCAATCTTTTTATTTACAGTATCTGGATATTATTCCCTTCACACAAAGACAACATCATTTAAAGGACCCTGTCAAAGCCAAATTATATAATAGTAGCAACTCTAAAATCACAAATATTTATCAGTCCAGTCTTAAAAATCAACATCCAATCTCTAGTTTCAAATGAAAATAATATTGGAAGAAAATAAAACCCTGAAGCTTATTATTGAGAAGTTTCTCTAAGGATCTTGAAATAATAACAGAATTCCAATTAAACCTAAAAAAAAAAAAAAAACAGAATATCTCAGAGTGTTTTATTTACAAACTGGTCACTGACCCTTCTGAAAAGCACAAGTAAAAAAAAAAATATCTTTCATTGTTTGGAGTTTGAAGTTGCTCCATTCAAGAGAAAAGTAGCCAGACTCCAGTTCTGCTGCGTCATTGTCCATTGTGCGCGAATGAATCACTCTTTCATGAGACCATTTCTCTGCAGGGGTGCAAAGGCAGCCTTCCCTTTCAGATCACGTTTTTGTGTCACGTTTTTCTTCTTATGTGTCATTATATCCTTGAACCTGGCTTAACATTTTGAATCTTATCCCTGTTAAACAGGAATGCTGTCTGATTAACGTTAGGGCTTCGCGGTATCTCCCACATTCCAGACCCTCAAGGTCCGACACCAGGAAGTGACCCAGGCAGAGGCATGGTGCAGATGCCGCCACAGGCTCTCCTCTCAAGAAAAATAATCGTCTGGTAAACCCGTTAGCAGTTAATAAAACAATGTCCCCACTACCAAACTACCACAAAGCCCTCCTAGTGTTCCAGGAGGTAAGCTTCGAGCTGCAGAGGGTGGGAGTGTTCAGTCCTCTACGCTGGAGCTTCCCATCCCCAAGGTACTTCTTACTACGAATTTCGTGGATGCCCAGATCCCTGTCCGACTCTCATTCCTCTCACCCGTGACCTGAGCATAAATATAAACCTTTCCATGGTTCCGTCAGTATACCTGAGCCACAATGGCATTTGGGAAGACATTAACAATACATACAGATGAGCATGTACACAACAAGGACTCCTGGGTAAAATGATACATTGAACTTCCTCACAGACTTTTTCTTCTTCCAGACAAAATGGGCGGTGGGCGGGGAGAGAAAAGAAAATAAATTAGAGGAGGCAGGAATAAACTTGCATTTGCCTAATACAAAAAAACTACCAACATGTTAAAAAAAAAAAAAAAAAGTTTCTAGAGCAGATCAAATAAGCCACCATGCCTCAACCCCAACACAGGAGACAATCTCTAAAGGCATAACCATGTCCCCTCACAATCCTGGTGACTTATCCCTAATACTCACATCCATGGAGATGAGCACCTCAAAGCAATCTTCTTATCTCCCACTTCTGACAGAGGAGTTGGAAAAACTGCTACTGAGAATGTTCAAATAAACAAGGAAAGTGAACAATGAGGCTGACTCTTGGGGAGGCCTCCAGGACTACATACAAAAATGCAAAAAGAATCCAAAGCTGGAGAGCAATTTCCACAACTAGATGAACTAAATATTACATAAAACGTTTGACAGTTTTTCATAGGAGAGCACGGAGCTCAACCAGTCTAATAAAAGTTCTATTGCGTCTCAGATGATTTCCCTCACCCTTCTCCATGGCCCTCCTGACCATTTCCAATCTTCTCCTTTTATAGATGATTACAGCATACAGGATATGCTCAGGGATCACTCTGGATATTAAGGAGAAATAAAACTGGTCCCAGATTTATTGAAAAGAGAGTCGAGAACAAATATAATACTTGGGCAGAGCTCCCAAAGTATGAGTGGTAATAAAGCAAAGAGCATAGCAGCTATCTAAACATGTAGAAGGAAACAAACCAACAAAAAAAGAAAAAGCGAACAAAAGAAAGTCATAAAGCATGCCTGGAAAAGAAACAACTCAAATAAAATGAAGAATTTCTTTACAAATGCCTCATTAAGAAGAACATTTTAATAAGGACAAATATCAGAAAACCAGGCTCAGAAAGAAGATATAAACAAATAAGTGAAAAAAGAAATTATGGATCTAAGGGAAAAAACCACAAAAGAATCATCACTGTGGAATTTTAAATGATTTAGAAACCATAAAAAGAAAATACATACTAGTTAAATTTCAACTTTTGGAATAAGAAACAGCTTACAATAACAACAATTATTTTTAAAAACATTTTAAAGGCAAAAATATTAAGACACAAAAGCTAATATATTTGAAAAACAAAGACTATGCAAATAAGGAAAATTGGCATACCCAAAGTAAAGAACCCAACAAATGGAACAAAATATTTTTTGAGGATATTCCTCAAAGATATAAGATAGGAGAATTTCCATGAAAAAGAGAAAATTTCATCTGCTGACTAAGCGAGTATACTGTATTTCAGAAAAAATAAAATAAACCATGGTTAAACTATGGCCATTAAACTTCAAGCTACTGAACTTCAAAAATAAAGTAAGACTATTACAGGTGTCTAGACAGATCAGAAAAAAAACAACATGGCAACTCTCTAACAAGAGGAGAAAAAAATCAGTCTGGCCTTAAACATATCCTCAAAACATTCCATGTTAGATGCCAATGCATCAATATTTACAAAGTTCTAAGAGAAAGAAAGTTGGGTTACAAAAAAATGACACCCAACCAAATGGCCTTTAAAACAATAACAACAACAAAGCACAACTAAGTAAAAGAGAATATCTCAATATCAGTTCAAGAATAAAGACACACTACCTCAAAAAATAATAATTAGAACTACCAAGGACTCATCAAAAATGAGAACCAGAGATAGTTAAATATCTTTAAATTGCTGAGAGACATTCTGTTGGTCTAGAATTGTGTACCCAAAAAAACAGTCTCTCCAGAATGAGGCTGAAAGAAATTTTTCACATAATCAGAAACCAAGTTATCCAACAACAGATACACTAAAGAAATTTTCAAATAATATGCTTTAATTTCAAATAATGCTTAGATTAAACTCACTATTTGAAAGACAAGGATTATCAAGCTTGATATCAAAAAGAAAATATTATATGCTGTTTAGAATGGATATAATTAAAATGTAAGGATATAGAATGGTTAAAAGAGATAAAAAATATTTTGTAGGTAAATATTAAACAAATTAGTTATGTTAATATAAAATAAAGAGACTTTAAGACAAGGAATCTTGTTATTCTTATCAAAATATAAGGACATCAATCAATGACTGAGAAGATTAGTACATAACAAAAAGATTGATACCAAAAAAGCATAATAATATTATGCATGTGTATACTGAACAATTTAGTCTCAAAATACACAGCACAACAACTGCATTATATTACAATATTATATTACAGGAGGAAAATTCTGAATTTACTTTCATGAGGAGAATCCAATATCTACCTCGCAGTAACTCTACAACAGCAAGTATTAATCAAAAAAAGTTTTTAAATAACATATGATTTATATTATCAACAAAAGATAAAGCATCTAGGGGAAAATTTTAATGAAAGTGTGTGCAATTATTTCATAAAGAAAATTATAAAACTTTATTGAAATATAGTAAAGAGAAGTAAATATATGAACAGATTAATATCATTATGCATTAAAAATCTCAGTACCATAAAAATGTTAATCCTACCCAGATTTGTCTATAGGCTCGAAGCAATTCTAATGGAATTCCAAAAGGTTTTTGTTTGTTGGTTTTATTTGTTTTGATTTTGCTGTTGTTGTCGTACTTAATGAGCTGATTTTAGAATGTATTTGGGAGAATAATGGCCAAAAATATCCAAGACAATTTTCATCAACAGGTTGAAAGAATTTGTCCTTTCCATAACAAAGATTTCTATAAAATAATAGTAATTAAAACATCATGCTATTAGTTCCATAATAAGCAAAGTAACCTATGGAACAGCCTAGAAACAGAACTGTGCATATTTGGAAACTTGATGTATGAGAAAGGTGGTTGAGAAATCAAAAGGACAATAATTTCTTCTGATACAAATTGTGCCATAAAATTGGTTATTCTGAGAGTGGAGATGGAGGAGGCAGGGATAGATTAGGTCTTCATCATTGTGACGTCCAAAACTCCAAATGTGGAAAAAAAAAAAAAAAGCAAAAAACAACTTTAAGCCTAGACAACATGGAAAAACCCCCATCTCTACAAAAAATACAAAAATTATCCAGGCATGATGGTGTACCCTTATAGTCCTAGCTACTGGGAGGCTGAGGCAGGAGGATTGCTTGAACCCAGGGGTTGAGGCTACAGTGAACTGTGTTCTCACCACTGCACCCCAATCTGGATGACAAAGTGAGATCCTGTCTTAATAAAAAGTAAAAGAAACTTTTTTTATTTTTTTGAGACAATATTGCTCTGTTGCCCAGGCTGCAGTGCAGTGGCGTGATCTCAGCTCACTACAACCTCTGCCTCCCAAATTCAAGCAATTCTTCTGCCTCAGCCTCTCAATTAGCTGGGATTACAGGCATGCACCACTATGCCCAGCTAATTTTTATATTTTTAGTAGAGGTGGGATTTCACCATGTTGGCCAGGCTGGTCTCGAACTCCTGACCTCAAGCAATTTGCCCACCTTGGCCTTCCAAAGTGCTGGATTACAGGTGTGAGCCACCACACCTGACCAAAAGTAAAATAAACTTTTTAAAAATGTTCAGAAGAAAACATAGTCTTCTTTATGTTTTGTTTATGCTTCAATAAGGCATAAAAAACCATAAACAACAAAGGAAAGTTAAGCTATTGACAAATTTAAAATCTCTGTTCTTCAGAAAATCCATCTGAAGAGTGGAAAGACCAGCCATAGACTTGAAGGATCCATTTCTACATATATAACTGACAATGCAGTATCTGTAATACCTACAAATCAATGAGAAGGAAATTTATAGAGTCAAACACAGTCAAAAGAAATAAGCAGATGACTCGATGTGGTGGTTTATGCCTGTAATTCCAGCACTTTGGGAGGCTGAGGTGGGCAGATCACGATGTCAGGATTGACCATCCTGGCTAACACAGCGAAACCTCGTCTCTACTAAAAATACAAAAAAATTAGCCGGGCATGGTGGCACATGCCTGTAATCCCAACCACTTGGGAAGCTGAGGCAGGACAATGGCTTGAACCCAGAAGGTGGAAGTTGTAGTGAGCCAAGATCATGCCACTGCACTCCAGCCTGGGCGACAGAGAGAGACTCCATGCCCCACCCCACCCACAAAAAAGAAAAGAAATGAGCAGACCAGAGCAAAATGTGAACACCTTATAAGATGCTCAATTTCAGTAGTACTCAAGCAGATGCAAATTAAACCCCAATGAAATCATCATTTTACACCCACCAATTTGGGAAAATGTAAAAATCTGACAGTACTCATTGTCAGTGACCATATGGATACACAGAAACTTTGGACGGCAATTTGACAATATTAGTAAGCTAAGGATTTGCAAATTCTGTGGCTCAATAACTCAATAACTATGTAGTAAGTTGAACCATATTAATTTTGTTAGATTAGACTGGTTTCAAACTAAAAAAAAAAAAAAAATGTGATTTAACCAAACACACAGTTGTTGAGAAGAGATTATACACATGAACCAAGAGGTATGCTCAATGCTCAAAACTGTTTACACAGCATTACTTGTGAAAGGAAAACAAAAATTGAAAGTTATGCAAAACCCATCAATGGAAGAATAGATCAATAAACTGTGGGGTACTAGAGCAATAAAAATAAATGTGTTCACTCATTCATTCATTAGGAATTGTGTACTACGTCAGGCACTATTACAGGGACTGGGGAAATAGCAGTGAACCAACATGACTTACTTTCTGTCTAAGAGGATAGAAAAAATGTCCTTTTGAAAGTAAATGAAGCAGAGCTGTACACAACCTCTGAAGGAGGCTCTCCTGAGAATTCGGATGTGAAGACCAAGCCCTGTCCTTAAATTTTGCATAACCATGGAGCATTTGCAAGCACTTGCTCATTCATTATTTAATTCTCACAACAACCAGTGAGACAGGTAATACTGTGCCAGTTTTACACTTGCATGTCATGAAGATCATTATTTTATGCAGCATCTTGGAACTAATGTGTGATAGTACGTGGACAGAAGCTCAGGCCTACAGATTCAATATGTAACTTTCCATTTGTCTTGAACAAACTGTCTTCCAGACTAAGTTTAAATATATTTTTAAATTCTCCAAGTGGCTCATGTGGTATATGGATTTGGTTGCAACTAAAAACCACAAAGAATAAAATGCTTAGGTACAAAAAATAAAATTGCAAATGAATAAGAAGGAAAGAGAGCCTTTCAAAGGGAGGAGCTAACCAGAAAATCTCATTGGCTGAGAGAAGAGGAAAACACCTTAAGTTTAGAATATCAGGAAAGCTAAAGTAAAGTACATAATTAGTCTGTTGCCCTTGTCTTTGGACACAAAGGGCTTTGAAGGAAGCATGAAATTCTATTGTGTCTCTTTGTGGCATTTGGGGCCTCTAGGTGCCAACTTCTCAAAAGAGGGGACTTTCCCAGATGTATTTTGAAGTTCTTTTTGTTAATCACTACAGAAAAACACAGTCCAATGTTCACATGAGGGGATCAAACAAAGCACAAGTCAAAGCTAAGAGAAGTCAAATGTCAAACAGCAACTATAGTCACAGTTGATCTGTCTAGATCCTTCACAGTTAGGAGTCGAGGCTTCCATACATCTCTCCATCAAAGTCCAAAATTCCTTCCGCAAGTGAACTTCTTACAAACCTTTTAGTTAGTTGGATACTGACAGAAAGAAATAAACTAATTTTTTCTCCCTTCGCTCTTTTTTTGGTGGGGAACAGGGTTGGTTTTTTTTTTGGCTTTCTATTGAAAAATAATTGCTTTCCTTTCAATGTTCATTTATTGAATATTTATTTAGCACGTACTTTGTCAAACATTCAGCTGAAGACTTTGGCAACATAAAGATGAATGAGGAATAATTTCTCCACTCAAGCACTCAAAGGAGACAAACAAATAATCAAAATTAAGTATGAACACTGAAAGGAGATGCATATTGGTATAACCTTTCAGGAAGTCAAGTAAGCAAGATGTTTAAAAATTTTGAAATGTGTATACTCTACAACCCAAAGATTTTCATTTGATAGATTTTTCATAAGGAAACAATTGGGAAAGTATCTAAAATATGTACAAAAGAGTTATTTTAATATTGTTTCAACTGCAAAAAATTTAGAAATTAAGCATCAACCATTAGGGTATTGATACAGCATTTTCAGCGAAACACAACTATTTCTAATGGAGTTAAATATATATATTTACAGACATTTTTTAAATCCACAATTATTATGGTCAAGTTAGGATGTTTGCACTAGCGACTTAGGACGTAGTGTTTTTTCTGCCATGGCTGAGTGCAGGTACTCTATGGGATGGTACAGCCACAAGGAGACTAGCTGGGAGGTAGGTATACAGGACATCAAGTACTCCTTCCACAGGGACCCTGGACTCGGCCAAGATGACTCAGGGAGTGAGGAAAGGGGGAGGATGAGAGGACATTCTCATCCCAAGTTCCTATTTATATTGAAACAGAAATATGACCAAAATACCAACTGGAATAATTTCTTAAGTCAAAATGGCTCTAAAATATAATTGGTAAATAAATGTGTTTTTAAAAACAAAAATGTCCTAAGAAAAAGGAAGAACTATGAAAGATTCTAATCCTACAAAATATTATAACATAGTCTGACATTTCAATGCTTAAAAAAAATAAAATTAGTGCAAAACAGAAATATAAATCTATGCAGTGGCATGGGAAATCCAAAAGAGGCTCTACTGTCTTTCAAAAGATATGACATCATTCTCAGCAAACTGACATAAGACCAGAAAACCAAATACTGCATGTTCTCACTCCTAAGTGAGTGTTAGTGAGTGTTGAACAATGAGAACACATGGACACAGGAAGGGGAACATCACACACTAGGGCCTGTTGGGGGTGATGGGGGCTAGAGGAGGGATAGCAGGGAGTGGGGGGATTGGGGAGGGATAACATTAGGGGAAACACCTAATGCAGATGACAGGGGGATGGATGCAGCAAACCACCATGGCATGTGTGTACCTATGTAACAATCCTTCATGATCTGTACATGTACCCCAGAACTTAAAGTGTAATTTTTAAAAAGATTAAAAAAGAGATACAACAAAATTAACTTTTAAGTACAAGGAGGTAAAAAAGAGTGATTCAACAATGGCAATCGGCTACCTGAATTGAGACTTTAAAACAATAATAATAAATTAAAACATACAACTCAAAAGTAAATGAAAGTGTAAAATAGAGTCAATTTAATTTTAGTAAAACAAGAAAGCAAAAAATTGATCAAAGCTATGGATGAATAAAGAATAATTTCAGCAGTTTCGAAATTACAAAAGACATATTTCGAAGAAAAGGAAAAGACAATATTTTAAGATATATAAATTTTTAGGTCTGAACAATAAAAATAAGAAAAAAAGAGGATAGCAAACCAAAGAAATACTTGGCATGCATATAATCGCCAGGCTTCTAATGGCACAATTGGAAATAATTTGACAGGCAAGTTACATAAGGAAAAAATAAAGAAAAAAGTTCATTCTTACACTAACTCCTCAAAATACAAAACCAAATAAGCCTTAATATGCCATTGTACATGTACCCAGTTTGCAAGCACAGACCACACAGAGTCAAGGACAATACAGCACTGGACACATCAAATGGCATTATATGAACTGTGCGTCCCTTCCGAGAAGAAGCCAGCCAACAGATGGCACAAACCCAAAAGGATTAGTAATATGAGTTCCCTTTGGGCTTAGCCATATTGCTACTTAGAATTTGGGTTTTTTGTGTGTTGGTTTTGTTTTGTTGGTTGTATTTTTGGTTGTTTCATTTTGTTTTGTTTTGTTTGAGATGGGGACTCACTCTGTCACCCAGGCTGGAGAGCTGTCGGGGGATTGTGGCTCAATGCAACCTAGAACTCCTGGGCTCAAGCGATCCTCCTGCCTCAGCCTCCCTAGTAGCTGGTGATACAAGCATGTGCCACCACATCTGGCTTAGAATTTATTGAGAGATGTCCAGCATCGGCCAGGCATGGTGGCTTACACTTGTAATCCCAGCACTTTGGGAGGCCAAGGTGGATGGATCACCTGAGGTCAGGAGTTCAAGACCAGCCTGGCCAACATAACGAAACCCCATCTCTACTAAAAATACAAAAAAAAAATATAAAAAAAGAAGAAGAAGGAAAAATTAGCCAGGCACAGTCATGGGGCACCTATAATTCCAGCTACTCGGGAGGCTGAGACAGGAGAATTGCTTGAACCCGGGAGGTGGAGGTTGCAGTGAGCTGAGATCGTGCCTTTGCACTCCAGCCTGGGTGACAAGAGAGAAACTCTGTCAAAAAAAAGAAAGAACAGAAAAGAGGGAGGGAGGGTAAAAAGATGTCCAGCATCAATACAATATGATGTATTAAAAGAGTAGCATGTAGGATAATCAAGATACCACCAGAAACAAGGAAATCCCACAGCAGAAGTGGTAAGGGCAGCACCTAACCCCACATGGAATTTGGGACTCATACCACCCATGCCAGTGTGTATTATGGACAGAGTTTAAGGCTGTGCTGTAGAGAGCACCAAAGCTGTCCTCTGGTAATGCCTCCAGTAATTCCTGGCAGTCCCTAGTATGTGCAAGAGACAGTTTCCTAATTATCATAGTTTGGTGGCATTTGGTACTAGTTCACCCACTCCAGACTTCATCAATAAATTCAGAGTGCTGTATTGGTGCTGTTTACTCAAGGAACCTCTCCAGGAGTGCCATGGTCTCAGGCATCAGATAAAATTGGGATTCAGCACAGCTCTGCTGCTTCCCTCAAGTGGGCCTGCGCAAGTTAATCACTCTTCCTGACTCCTTTTCTGTATCTGTGAAATGGGAATAAGATGTTCTGTTGTGCAGGGGTGTGGGAAATACAACTGGGATCATGGTCTAAAGTGCACGATGATTGTTAGCAGGGAGAGAGAGCACACCTTGACACCATCTGGCTTGGCTGATGTGACAAAGTGCAGAGTTAGAGGGTTTGCTCTCAGGTCCTGCCGGGATCACAGCACAGCACTATTTTAACTTCCATTTAGGATCTTTTGTAGCAGTCCCTGTGTGCTGACACTCAAAAGACATCATTCTGTGGATCTGAGACGGCACCATGCCTCCTGGCTGCTTCCCTCTCATCCCTAAGGAGTGGTTATTTTCCAAGTAGGTCGCCACAAGGACACACAGGTTCAATTCTCCCAGGAGCTCCAACTTCAAACCTGGAGTATGACAGGTGCTGTCTGGCCAGGACAGTCCCCGAATCAGGTAGGACCAGGCACAGGTACTACCCCTCATGGGAACCCTCTGGCTTAGCCAAGGCAGGCAGCTGGGGAAGAAGACATTTCCGACAGGAATGAAGCAGAGAGAGGAGAGGCACAGACTGGAAAACGAAGAGCTGACCTCAGGCAAGGTTTCCTTCAAAGGAGCCTCCAGAGTTCCAAAGCCGAAAAAGAAATGTGTTTTTCAGAAGACCAAGTTCCCCAATAAACAGCCTCAGCCTCCAATACAATATCATGAAAACAAGCCTTGAGGCTGCCTTTCCCCCTGGTCTCTATGATGTTTTTGTTGTTGTTTTTAAAACCTTTCCTATAATTGAAAAACCCAGACCTTATCTGGGCCAAAGTAAATAACTACACCAGGAAACTCCAGGCTGCCCAAAGAGACCTGCATTAGCAAGTAAGATGGAAAAGCCTCTTGGGAAAGTAAGTATTTGCGGATTTTTGTTTTTTGTTTTAATTTTTTGTTTTCGTTTTACACAGAAGCCACATCAATCCACCATCCTAAATAAAATCTCCCAGACCTAGCTTTTTGATGATCTTGTAATTTTCTCTCCAATACACTGGTAACAATTTCAGCAAAAGAGCAACCTAGAGAGAATTATTTTCTCTTTTCAGCCTGACAATCAAATTGGTAAATGAGAAACTGGATGGCTTGCCTTTGAAATCCAGTTATTTTTCCATACCTTTAGAAGACTAGATATTCTCAAATTATTTTTCTTTCTTTTTTCCTTTTTTTTTTTTTTTTTTTTTTGTTGAGACAAGAGTCTTACTCTGTCACCCAGACTGGAGTATAGTGGCACGATCTTGGCTCACTGCAGCCTCCACCTCCCAGATTCAAGTGATTCTCCTGCCTCAGCCTCCTGGGTAGCTGGGATTACAGGTGCCCACCACCATGCCCAGCTCATTTTTGTATATTTAGTAGAAATGGGGTTTTGCCATGTTGGCCAGGCTGATCTCAAACTTCTGAACTCAGATCTGCCCACCTCAGCCTCCCAAAGTGCTGGGATCACAGGCGTAAACCATCGCTCCCGGCCACTATTATCACATTATTAAACTCAGGCAACAATGCAGGACAAAAGAGATGCTCACCGCACAGCCAGACTCTTAATGAGACGCTTTCACTGTGCAAAAAGTTTCCTCACTCCCTTTCAAAGTTGTTTTTTTTTGTTTGGTTGTTTATTCAATCACTAGTGCTTTGAGAGTGGAGGAGGAAAATAAAGCTAAAATTAGAGGTTTAGAAGCAAATTAAGATCAATCGAAATTAAAGAAATGGCACTGCTGATACCATGATTATGAATGAGGAAAAACAAACCAACCTCAAACAGCTTCATAGGTGCCAGCTCATGCTAAAAAAAATACAAAAGAATGTTTGCTTCTTATTAGATTTCTGAACTGCTTTTCCTAAATCATTACTCTGAGTAAACTGAGTTGCATCCAGATGGCCCTCAGTGGCCTTGCAGTGACCAAGGCAGTTTCCACCCAGGGAGGCAAGTCCTGAAGGTCAGGGCAGCCCAAGCCAAGCCCAGGACCCCACGGGCTCCTAATTTAATGACAAGTAGGAAGACCATCAACTTTATCTTCTCATCCAGCCAAACAGAAGTTAAATTACTCCACTTTCTTTCTTTTTTTTTTTTTTTTTTTAAGACAGGGTTTCACCATGTTGGGCAGGCTGGTCTTGAACTCCCGACCTCAGGTGATCCACTGGCCTCGGCCTCCAAAGTGCTTGGATTACAGGTGTGAGCCACCACGCATGGTGGGAGATTCAAGTTATCTGGAGACCGTCACACCTGCACCACTGTATGACTGCAGCCGGAGAGGAAGAAGCCACCATGTCAGTCATCTGTGTGGCCTAACTGCAAGAAATGTGTCACTTCTGTGTAAGTGCTGGAAAAGAGAATAGTTCAAGGGCTCCCACACTGCCTGAGGACCCTCTCGCTTCTGCCAATCTTGTTCCACAGCGCTGGAGTCTGCAGCTGAGTGGGTTTGTGTATCGAGCTCCCCTGGACATGAGCCACTGCTGAGAAGTGGAGCAGAAAGCACGTTGGCCTGCAGGTGACCACTCAGCAGCCCCAGCCCCACTTCTGACTCACAGCCAGTGAGAATGCCCCGAGCCCAGGGACCTCTGGCCATAGGAGTACTATGCTCATTTGCAACTTCTGTGAAGTACCAGCACAACAAGGAGAATGAGGCTGACTGCCACCATGATGCCCATCTTGGGGCTCAGAAGGGCCAGCAGGCTCTCCCCAGTGTCACCACCAAGTCCTGCAGCCTATGCTGGACATACCATCAGAAGGGTCTGAGCAGGGCCAGACTCCTAGCTGTGTCCTGAGTCACAGGGCCCAGGTCCTTCCATGAGAGGACTCTCAGAACCATCTGGCCAGAGGACCTGGAACTGGGATGTTGAAAGTGAGTCCAGCTGAGGATGGCCAGAGTAGACTCATCAATGCCCAGGAAATTCAGCATCATTGCATTCAAACAGACCACAGATATTCAACGAAATTTCAGACTGCTGACAGCAGAGGGCTCCTGGATGTGCAACTGGACAGACTGTCAGCTGGAAGTAAGACAGTCCTGATGGCAGAGGCCAGGACCATGGGACCATTTGGCCATCCCAGCCCCTTGGGCAGCTCATTTATCAGAGCCCTGGGAACAGCACTGAAGCTGTAGCTTAACCTCCCAGCCTGGGAGGGAAGGGCAGAGTGGACCACAGCCTGTCATGGCTTACTCCATGCTGAGTACAGAATTTTAAGCTTGTTCTTAAGGAGCCCTTGTCCTGATGAAATTTTTTTCTTTTACTTAAGTAAGTTAAACCGCATACTTCCTCTAGGGTGGTGGCACCAGAGATTCCAGCTGAGCTACTTAAAAGTGCCAAGCCACTAAAACATGGGTTTGTCCCCTGAGGCTGGAGTTGGGTTAACATGAATAAAGCCCCAGGCTGGGTCATGTTAACACTCTTAGGGGCTGAACTGTCTTCCCCAAAAACTCATATATTGAAATCCTAACCCACAGTACTTCAGAATGTGACCTTATTCAGGAATAGAGTCATTATAGACGTAATTAGTTACAGTGGGGTCTTCACCTAGAGTAGGAGAGGACAGGCTCTCATCCAATATGACTGTCCTTATACAGGAGAAATTTGGATATACAAGCATAGAGGGGTAACAGTGTGAAGGGATACAAGGATAAGATGGCCATCTTATCCTTCTAGGCGAAGGAGAGCCTAAAAGAGATCCTTCCTTCACAGTACTCAGAGAAACCAACTCTGTGGCACTTTGACCTTGAACTTCCAGCCTCCAGAATTGTGAGGCCATCAATTTCTTTTGCTTAAGCCACCATGTCCATGTCATCTTGTTACAGCAGCCTGAGCAGACTCATATACTTCCCATGGGCCGGCCATGGGTGCATCCCAACTGCCTTGCAGGGCAACAAGGGAACACTCATTTAGAGAAAATCTCTTTTGATGGGAAATTTCTTATCAACTAGCCAAAGCACAGTAGGACTCCAAGTGAAAGAATGCTGGGCTGGCAAACAAATCTCAGCCACTCTTTCAGCATTAAGACTCCATGCCAGAGACTTCTTTCACTTTTTTATTTCATAAAACCAACTCATAGAACCAACATTCATTCTTCCTATAACTCCTTTAGCAACACGTCCAACAGTAGTCTGTCAATATAGTCAATGTTTGCACATGTAAACTTTCTGAGTTTTTTTCTAATATAAAGCTTTTCTGCTATTTTATTTTATTTTCTTATTTTTGAGACAGGGTCTCACTCTGTCTCCTAGGCTGGAGTGCAATCCACAATCTTGATTCACTGCAGCCTCAACCTCCTGGACTCCGGCAATCCTCCCACCTCAGCCTCCAGAGTAGCTGGGACTACAGGCGCACGCCACCATGCCCAGAAAATTGCATTTGTATTTCTTGCAGAAATGAAGTCTGACCATGTTACTCAGGCTGGTCTTGAACTCCTGGGCTTAAGCAATTTCCCCCCTCTAACTCCCAAAGTGTTGGGATTATAAGCATGAGTACAGCACCTGACCCTATTATACACAACAGTGGTATCTTTTCAGGAAATATCTTTGGAGATAATCCAAGACTTTTTCCAACCTGACTATGGGAGAGATCAGTCACGTCACCTTTGACGTTCTGGTGTCTGCTAATTCCCTTAGTAAATCCTTATAGCAAATTTGACAACAAATAGTTGATGAGCTATAACATGTAACTATGCAAAACCAGCAAAAATCCAACCTCTAAAACAATCTTCAAAAGAAATAAGAGCTACTTTACTTCTGAGACCTGATATCTGTAAATTTTGTTTCCATTTCAGAAAGATACAGAAATTGTAGCTAGCAGGATGTTTACAAAAGAAAATTATTCTTTAACACCAAGTTCAGTTTTTAGCACCTGATTTCAGAGACAGATAAAAATCTCAAAGAAATGAGATTGTTTTGTTTTAGAAAAGAAACACACACACATATACACACAAAAGCTCTGAGGTTTGAAGTAGGTGAAACTCAGCTTGAGAATATGTTTCTTTACATCTTAAAGAAAAACAGTGATTTCCAGGGTAGTGATCTTGGAAACCTCCTCTACCTAGCCCCAGGGTAGATCGCTAGGAGGTAGATATGCAGAGGCAGAGCCCAGCAGGGATTCAGCCTTGGTTTGGGTGAGCTGACTCAGGTTTCTCTAATGCTGGTGGGAGGGATGGCATTTGAATTCAGGTTTCTCTAATGCTGGTGGGAGGATAGCATTTGAACTCAGGTTTCTCTAATGCTGGCGGGAGGAATGCATTTGAACTCAGACAGTATAACAGGCTTCCCTCCATCCTGCAAAAGCCAGGCCAAAGGATGAGCCCTGGTGTGAGACCGTAATTCTGATTCATGTCTAAAAGAAAGTATGCATTTTATCAGTGTGGCCTTTTAAATAAAAAATGCCGTGTTTGCCCGGGCGCCGTGGCTCACGCCTGTAATCCCAGCACTTTGGGAGGCCGAGGCAGGCGGATCACGAGGTCAAGAGATCGAGACCATCCTGGCCAACATGGTGAAACCCCGTCTCTACTAAAAATACCAAAAAATTAGCTGGGCGTGGTGGTGCGCGCCTGTAGTCCCAGCTACTCGGGAGGCTGAGGCAGAATTGCTTGAACCCGGGAGGCGGAGATTGCAGTGAAGCCGAGCTAGCGCCACTGCACTCCAGCCTGGCGCCTGGTGACGGAGTGAGACTCTGTCTCAAAAAAAAAAAAAAAAAAAAAAATTCAGTGTTTTATGTGCGGTAGACATGTGGATATCTGTCGCTGGGTTCTGAGGTGTGGTTTCCGTGGGCAGAGGGATGCTCCTAGTAAAACTGTGGCCAGTGTAGTTTTGTTGTTTCAGTCATCCTCTCCCAGCCCATGGATGGGAGAGAACCACTGAGGGAATGTGTTAATGAACAAAAAACTTCTCTTACCGAGTCCACAAGGGGCGTGGTTGCAAAGGCAGGAATTTCCCTGGCCATGCCTCCATCCACATTCCCAATCTAAAGTTCTTTGTCTGACTTTCCCGCGCGGGCTAGGTAGAAATTCCAGGAGTTTCTTTGTTCAAAAAGCCCGCGAAAAACTCTGGGAGGAAGGACCTCTGTTGCCGACCTAGCAGCCAATCCGGTATCAGAGTCAAATATCAATCACTCCAGCGGAAGTTTAAAAGAACTCCTGTCATTGGACAAGAACATGAATGGGGCGGGAATAACTCAGAGGTTAGGAACTCGCGGCTCCTTACCTCACTCTCACAAATCGCTCTCTGCTAAGCATTATTCCAACAGTAAGTTCAAGAACTGGAAGCATCTTTGGGTTGCCCCCACAGCTCTGCTCCCGTCCCCCGGTTACATTTTTGCAAGCACGGGGAGGGAGCTGAGTCCCTGAGCCCCGCCGTGGTTACACTATGAGTTTTTAAAAGCGTCGATGTCTTCGTATCAAACTATGCCTCAACCCTCCTCCACTAGCCCAAATCTTCGGTAAAATTGGCCAAACCCAAAAAGCTGATATCACTTACAGGATGTCAGCTTTCGTTAATGGAGTGAGGGCTCAGAGTCCTGTCCAATTGAATGGAGAGGGAAAGGAGTAAGTAGCAGTAACAGGAGGTGAGATTCAAAACAGAGCTCCAAGGTTGCAACGGATGCAGGCTCCTGGAGACAACAATGACTCTGAGAATGGTCACTGCTCCATGATTTGAAGGATACTTTAGGGTAAGTGTGCCATCCACAGTACACATGCTACAGGCTCAACTGCTCTATTCAATATTAAAACATGGGAGAACCCAAATCGACTGCAGAATTAAGAGATATCTAAGGAGTTTACACTTGGCTTACATGATTTTCTTGTTGTTGTTACACTTGGCTTACATGATTTTCTTGTTTTTGTTTTATTGTTGTTAATTCTTTAAAATAAGAAGTAGCTGGAAACGGTAGGGGAAAGGAAAGCATAGGGATAGATTTGCTAAAGAATACAGACTTACAGCTAGTTAGGAGGAATGAGTTCTAGTGCTCTATACCACTGTAGGATGACTATGTAGTAACGATATATCACATAAGCCAGGCACAGTGGCTTATGCCTATAATGCCAGCACTTTGGGTGGAGGCTGTGACAGGTGGATCATCGAGGTCAGGAGTTTGAGACCAGCCTGGCCAACATAGTGAAACCCCGTCTTTACTAAAACTACAAAAATTTTAAGAAACTATTTTTTCCAAGAACAGTAGAATTACAGGGCATGGTGGCAAGCACCTGTAATCCCAGCTATTCAGGAGGCTGAGACAGGAGAATCACTTGAACTCAGGAGGCAGAGATTGCAGTGAGTCATGATCACACCACTGCACTCTAGCCTGGGTGACAAGACCAAACCTCTGTATGAAATAATAATAATAATAAATCATATAGCTTCAAATTGCTACAAGGAGAATATTGAATGTCCCCAACACAAAGAAATGATAAACATTTGACATGACAGACATACTCGTCACCCTGATCTGATCACCATACATTATATATATTGAAACATCACTATGTACCCTATGAATATGTGCAATTATCTGTTAATTTAAAAAAAATTAAAAGAAATAAAACATAAAATAAGTAATGAATTAGACTGATTTACAGTTAGAATAAAATGTAGAAATTAATATAAATTCATGTGGAAAAGCATGGCTCGAAGCCACTGAATATTTGCCAGTGTTGATGGGGTCACACTGAAACTATCCATGGGGACACCCCTGAGATATCGTCAGCTGCTCTCCACCTGCCCAAAAGCAAAGCACTTTTACCTTGACCCAGCCTCTGCTCCAGGAAACTTTTTCAAAGGAAATGATCCAGGAGAAGGTATGTCCTTCCTATGATGAAGTTGTCATAGCAATAAGAGCTGGAAAGAACCTTAACGCTCAACACAAGGAAATGGTGGAATAATTATGTGTACCCAACTGATGAACTATTATTCAATAAAATCATTAAATATAAAGACCAAACAGTAACGTTTAAAATACTAGGCTTCAATAGTAAGTGGGGAAAAAGCTATGGCTTTAATTATGTAAAAATATTGCATTATATATGCCAAAGGATAAGAAAAGACCACAAAAGTAAGTTAATTAGGGTAATAAAACTTTAGATGACTTTTTAAAAAATTTCTCGTTTTAGAGCTGTTTTTATAATAAATACAAATCAAGAGAAAAAAATAAATGGTATTAAAATAATGGTAAGGAACTATTTTTTCCAGGAATAGGGGAAGTTTAACAATCTATAAAGCCAAGTATTAAGTATGGTGGGTACTATTCAACCATTATTCTTCTCTTGTTTGACTCTATAAGATGTTTTTTGAAGAAACTATAATCATGAAATATAATAAGGATTTTAAAAAGTAAATGTAAAAACATACTGATTTGCTCTTTATGAATGATACAAATTATTACAAATTATCACATGTATGCTGACACTATGTACATCTATTATGCATCAATGATTTCAAAAAAAAGAAAAGCTCAAGAAAACCAATAATTGTAAAAACAGAAAAGCTTCCTTCATCTAACAAATAGTTCCTGGCTTTATTCACTAAATAAACATTTATTTGAGGCCATTTATTCACTCAGGCAGTTTGGTTATTCCACAGTTCATGCCAACACCTCACTTCATGATTCAGAAGAAAGAATTTACAGATTATCATTGGAGAATGGGAGAATGCTATGAAAAATAGGTCAGTTTAAAGACATTCACCCAGAGGGGCATGCCCTCAATATTTCCACTGTAATAACATTAAGATATGTAAACATATTCACATTTTATCCCCCTGGAGTTCTATTCTAACCCAATTGTGCAAGCCAAGAACTGAGAGTTAGCCTTGTGCCTCCTCTCCTCACAGCCCAAAGTTCATACCCACAGATATATGAGGCCACCCATTTCTACCAAATAAGAAAACAGCTCCCACTCCTATACCAGGCACTGTTACAAGCACATTACATGCACAAACTCATTTAATACTTACAAACAATCTCATTCTACAGAGAAGAAATACAAAGTTAAGAAATTGCCTGAATAAGTAAACTAACAAATGGCAAAGCTGGGATTTGAACTCAGTCAGGCAGCTCCAAATTCTATGCATGGAACCACTTGTGTGGTTTCTACTCTGTTGCTATTCTAGGCATTGCTATAATGAATAACCTTGCACAAATATCACTTCCCATTTGTGCAGGGACATCTGTGGGATATATCCCAAGAGGTGGTTTCATTACATATTTAATTGCATTTTTCGTTGCTTTTCTCTGAACAGACTATAGCTCCTTGTAGGCCGGAAACTCAGTTTTCTTGTTCACCCACTATCTGGCACCTAACAGAGGTGCATAAATGCTTTATTCCTTCCTTCTTTTACTTATTCAACAAATATTTACTGAACATCCACTGTGTGCCAGGCACTGTTCTGGGTGCTGGAGAATACATTGGTAAACTAATTGGGGAAAATGTCTAGCTCTCAGGAATGTAACATGTAGGATCCAGAGG
This sequence comes from Plecturocebus donacophilus, assembly GCA_004027715.1. Classification (NCBI taxonomy): domain Eukaryota; kingdom Metazoa; phylum Chordata; class Mammalia; order Primates; family Pitheciidae; genus Plecturocebus; species Plecturocebus donacophilus. The sequence goes on from PVKP010007213.1 coordinate 23,412, forward strand.
CAATTGACAAATAAGAAAATCTGTGGTGTGGTACAAGATGATAAATACTAAAGAAAAATAAGGGAAAGAAAAGTGGAGTGCAGGAATTACCATTTTAAATGAACAGTTATCAAACAAAACCTTTTGATGAGGATGTTTAGCAGCAAAAGTAATTGTGAAAATTGTTTAAAACCCATATGTACAGTAAGGAGGAGTAGGCAGTCTGGCTACCTCTATCACTGAACTGTTTTGAGGTTGATATACAGAAAGCAGAAAGAGCAGTGCCTGGGAACCAACTTCCACCTGTAACACTAACACTCTTTCACGGGAAAATAGGCTAATTCCCTAAAACAAACTGACATGTCAATGAAATCCACTGTTTATAAATGTAAAACTACCTACACAGACACCAGCACACTAACAATTCATGAAGTGTCTCACTCCTTTTTTCCTGAACTTAAAAACTTTTGTACAAACTTTCAACTGAGATTATTTTGATCCTAAAGATCACATAAAAAAGAAAACATCTCCTTTAACTTGTATTTTATTTTGAGACAGAGAGATAGAATATTCTGGCTCTGAGGATTCAGCAAAATGTAATTCAATGTCAATTACTGACTCTCTTCAAGCCGAAGCATTTGTCAGCAGAAAAATCCCATAGGATTAACTGTAGACCTTAAAATCAGAAACGTTGTAGGTAAATTACTGCAGATTTACTTCTACTGATAACGACATTTATATGTGTTAATGTTTCTATAGTGGCATCAAGAATAATATTAATCATAATAATAAGCAATTGATTTCTATTTGATTTTAAAAACATACGGGATATTTGCTTAAGTACTCACACAAGTTTGATTTGAGCAATTCCAATCTACGTAGGAAAACCTTGCTGATATAATTTGAATACAGTTCTAAATAGATGTGAATTAACACAAAAGATGTGACCCTACAGAATAACACTGAGCAGATGTGTCATGCCCTGCTCTGTGGAAGCACACCATGCAGTCTCGTGCTTTGAAGTCAGTACCTGTAGAATTCTGTTTATGCATTAAATGCAGTTAATGCTTTGATCCTTAAACCTGAGAAATCACTGCTCAGTTTTTACAATGAATGCTTAGAACACAAATTACAGTTCAAATTCCAGTTGTTTTTTTCGTTTTTTTTTTTTAAGAGTTTTCCTACATTTGCCCTTTTCTGATAAATTCTTCAGCCTTGATTTCATGCTGGTCATTAAAGTGTTCACCTACTTTGGCCCTTGGGACAGGTTTTGATTTAAAATAATCCAACCTCCCCAAATTGCCTGCAGTGTGAGTGTTTGTACCTGCCAGGAGGCAGAGGCAGGCAGGCAAGAACAGACCCTGATCTCGCTCCAGACCTCACTGGAACTTTATGGAAAACCAAGGCAAGGACTCACCGGGTTCCTGAGTCTGCAGAGCCAATTCTTCCACAGCAGGGCTTGGAACTGGCGCCTGACGTGCCCCATGCCTGCTGCTCCCTGCTCTCGGTCAGGAAGCCAGCCTGTAAGGATAGTGCTTATATCTGCTGGGCTCAAGTGAAGGCATGCTGCCTATTAGTCAATTCTAACAAAAGTGAGTGATGCAAGAGAGATTACTGGTTACTGAATAAAGCAAGCATCAGATGTCCCCTCTTGTTCTGCATCTGCTGAGAAATCTTTTCACTAGCTCTGTTCAGTGTTTCAGTAGGGTTGAGTTACAGAAAGCTGCCTTCAGGGACTTTCTCAGGCATATACACAGAGGGTGCCCACCCTTTCCAAGAACCCACATAACTAATCTGTGTGACAAGAAGTAATGCCCACATTTACCATTTACCTCTCTTTTTTCTGGATATTAATTAGATGGAATTTTCCTTTTTTCTTCTGAAGCATTGGCTATTACACTAATTTGCCAAAATATTTCCATTTTGGTGGTCCCATGGCAGAATATTTGAAGGGAAGGAGACGGAAGCAGCATTGGTGTCTAGGGGAGTTTGGGGAATGGGTGACTCAAGTTTCACTCTGCTACTGCACCTGCACTTCATACTTCCCTTTCACTCATTTCCTCCAAAGGGAGTGGGATCTACGTTTCAGATGGTATCAGGTGCAGATGTGGCAGGACTCAGCAAGTGGCCTGTGGATTACGGATTACCTCTGAGTCCTGTTTGATTCTGTCACACCTGTCCTTTTTAAATGGCATGATGGATTCAGCTGGCCAGCTGGTGGCTCCATCGTCCTGGAAGCCAGGCCCTCTTGAGTTCCTGTTGCCCCCAGTTGTGGTCAGAAGGATTTCAGGCAACTCGGTCTTGTGGTCTTCTATTTCATAAAGCAATTTTCACAAGCTGTGAATGCTCGATAAATGGCTTTTGCAATAAGAAACAGGGAACACAGGCTTCAGCAAAGAAATTGACTCAATTATTTTGTAAAGTTATTTTTTAAAGGAGACCTATTTTATTTTTTGTTACATGACTGGCAGCACTAAAGTGAAGGCCATTACTTAGCAGAATGGGGCCCAGTGCCCATAAGTGAATTTGCCTGATCCTCATATGATGTTCTCCCTTGACCTGTGACTTCTCAAAGGTCTTTGGGGTTACCTAAGTATTACTACTCTGGTTCTCTTTGCAGATAACAACTAGAACACCTTATATTACAGGTAATTGTCATAATTTTTTTAAATCTAGTCTAAGAAAAAGCCTCCAACCGTAAGATTTTTCTCCTCTTATGTTCATAGCAGCCAATTTCTATGCTGCTGTGCCAGAATTATGCCAAGGGCATAAAAATTATTTCATCCATTGCTTTCATGGAACGATGCTGTGTTAGGGTTTTCAGATAAACAGAACCAATGGTGATTGATTGACTGATTGATTGATTATAAGAAATTGGCTCACACAATCATGGAGGTGGGCAAGTCCTAAGATCTGCAAGGTGAATTAGCAAGTCAAAGACCCAGGGAAGCCAATGATGTAGTTCCAGTCCAAGTCCAAAGACCTGAGAACAGGAGACCCAATAGTGTAGTTTCCATCCAAAGACTGGCAAAGTTGAGACCCAGGACGAGCTGGTATTTCCATAAAGTCTGAAGGCAGAAAAAAAAAAAAAGCCAATGTCCCAGTATGAAGGCCATCAGACAGAAATAATTATCTAACTTAGGGGAAGGTCAGACGTTTTGTTCTATTTAGGTCTTCGACTAATTGGATGAGGCCCGCTCACACAAGGGAGGGCCATCTGCTGAACTCATTCTACCTACTTAAATGTTAATGTCATTTATAAACACCCTCACAGAAACTCCCAGAATAATGCTATCTTTTGGTCTGTGTTTCAGCCAAGAAAACAAGCAAGCAATCAGAGTCCTTCTTAACTCCCCGAGCTGTCACATTAAATGTAGAATCACTGCTTAGTGAGGCCATATTAGTAAATTTTGCCTGATCCAAGTTTATGTTCCTTTCTTCATTATCCCACACCCTTATATCCATTTCCACACATATTCCCCAGTTTTCTGCTTGTATAAATTAGAAAACTCAAATTGTGCATTTGATGTATAGCACACTTCCTCATGGTTTATACCTTATATCTCCCCTTTAGGTGCTGCTGGGACTTGGATCTAGTTATAGGTCTGAAACAAAAGAGGAATGCTGGAGGGTAGGTTCTGAGAAGAAGCAGAAGTGCCTTGCATGGCAACTGCCTCACGGTAGGACATTACAGTTTTCTTAGGCAAGGCCCTCAGACATGGGGTAAGAGACCGCTTCCACTAGGACTGGGGATTCTGCCTCCACTTGGGTATGAAGACCTCTTCCACTAACAGAAAACAGAATTTAGGGGCTGAATGTCTTCAGCTTCATCAGAGGCTTCTCTCATATCTCCATTTCAACTTTCAGCACCCTATTCCCTTCCAATCAGTGCCTTTACTTTAATAGTAGACTCAGCAATGATGAGCTTTTTTCATATTTGTTGGCTGCATAAATGTCTTCTTTTGAAAAGCGTCTGTTCATATCCTTCCCCCAATTTTTGATGGGGTTGTTTGTCTTTTCCATGTAAATTTAAGTTCTTTGCAGATTCTGGATATTAGCCCTTTGTCAGATGGATAAAAAGTTTTTCCCATTTTGTTGGTTGCTGGTTCACTCTTACCCTGCAAGACTAGCAGTAAAGTAGCATTGTAATTCAACCAGTTTCAAGAAGAAATTCTGGTTTGATTTTCAGCCATCTCAGCCCTGCAGCTACAGAAAATAAAGGTCTCTTTTGAGGAAACACATAGAAACTTTCAGGTTATTTACACAGAACTTCAGCTGGGAATTTGACCCCTAAGGTCATCCTTTACTGTTTCCACTTTGTCCAGCAACATTAGAAGCAACCAGTCAACCTCATTTTACTCATGAGTTTGACAAAAAATCTTAGAAAGTATCAAATACAAGATCATCCAGACCCTTGCTTCTTGTAAGTATTTCATTAGGAGCATCTAATGGTAATATTTTATGCATCTTTATTGCCGCATTATGGTCATGGACCACCATTTTTCTCTTTACTAGAAACAGAGTCAATAGTCTTAAATCTAATCAGATTAGAGAATTAATTCCAGAAACCTCAGAACCTATTTAAGTTTATCCTTAAGATTTTCTTCTTCCAGAATTATTCTTACTACCAAAATCTATATTATGGTTCTCCAGAGAAACAGAATCATATGTGTATTTATATATATAAGGAAATTTACTATAAGGAATTGGCATAAGCAGTTATGGAGCTGGGCAAGTCCCAAGATCAGCAGGTGAGTCAGCAACTTGGAGATAATGGTGTAGCAAGTTCTAGTAAGTCTAAAAGCCTGAGAACCAAGAAAGCAAATGGTGCCATCTAAAGGCCAGCATGTTATGTATCCACGAAGAGTCAACACTTCAAGTCTGAAGGCAGAAAAAAAGTTGAAGTCTCAATTTTTTTTTTTTTAGATTGTCAAAGTTAAGGGATAAAATATTCATTTTTTTTATTATACTTTAAGTTCTGGGATACATGTGCAGAACGTGCAGGTTTGTTACATAGATATACATGTGCCATGGTGGTTCACTGCATCCACCCCCACGTCATCTACATTAGGCATTTCTCCTATGTTATCCCTCCCCTGTACTCCCTCTGCTATACCTTCCCCAGCCCCTCCTCCCCACTACAGGCCCCAGTGTGTGATGTTCCCCTCCCTGTGTCCATGTGTTACTGTTCAACACCTACTTATGAGTGAGAACATGCAGTGTTTGATTTTCTATTCATCAGTTTGCTGAAAATGGTTTCCAGCTTCATTGATGTCCCTGTAAAAGACATGAATTCATCCTTTTTTATGGCTGCATAGTATTCCAAGGTGTATATGTGCCACATTTTCTTTATCCAGTCTATCATTGATGGGCATTTGTGTTGGTTCCAAGTCTTTGCTATAGTAAACAGTGCCGCAATAAACATACTGTGCATGTGTATTTATAATAGAATGATGTATAATCCTTTGGGTATATATCCAGTAATGGGATTGCTGGGTCAAATGGTATTTCTATTTTCAGATCCTTGAGGAATCTCCACACTGTCCTCCACAATGGTTGAACTAATTTACACTCCCACCAACAGTGTAAAAGTATTCCTATTTCTCCACATCCTCTCCAGCATCTGTCTCCAGTTTTCTTAATGATCACCATTCTAACTGCTGTGAGATGGTATCTCAATGTGGTTTTGATTTGCATTTCTCTAATGACCAGTGATGATGAGCTTTTCCTTATATGTTTGTTGGCTGCATAACTGTCTTCTTTTTAAAAGTGTCTGTTCATATCATTTGCCCACTTTTTGATGGGGTTGTTTTTCTCTTGTAAATTTGTTTTAGTCTTTATAGATTCTGGATATTAGCCATTTGTCAGATGGGTAGATTGCAAAAATTTTTTTCCATTCTGTTGGTTGCTGGTTCACTCTAATGGTAGTTTCTTTTGCTGTGCAGAAGCTCTTAAGTTTAATTAGATCCCATTTGTCTATTTTGGCTTTTGTTGCCGTTGCTTTTGGTGTTTTAGTCATGAAGTCCTTGCCTATGCCTATGTCCTGAATGGTATTGCCTATATTTTCTTCTAGGGATTTTATGGTTTTAGGCCTTATTTTTAAATCTTCAATCCATCTGGAGTTAATTTTTGTATAAGGCGTAAGAAAGGGGTCCAGTTTCAGCTTTCTGCATATGGCTAGCCAGTTTTCCCAACACCATTTATTTAATAGGGAATCCTTTCCCCATTGCTTATTTTTGTCAGGTTTGTCAAAGATGAGATGGTTGTAGCTGTATGGCATTACTTCTGAGGCCTCTGTTCTGCTCCATCGATCTATATCTCTGTTTTGGTACTAGTACCATGCTGTTTTGATCACTGTAGCCTTGTAGTACAGTTTGAAGTCAGGTAGCATGATGCCTCCAGCTTTGTTTTTCGTTTGTCTTTTTGTTTTTTGCTTAGGATTTTCTTGGCTTGAAGTCTCAATTTAAAGGCCACTGGGCAGGCAGAATTCTCTCACTCAGGGGAGGATCAGCCTTTTTGTTCTGTTCAAGCCTTCAACTAATTTGGTGATGCTGACCTACATTAGAGACGAGAGTCTGCTATATTCAGTCTACATATTCAAGTGTTAATCTCATCCAAAACACACTAACAGACACACCCAGAATAATATTTGACCATATATTTAGAAATCTCACGGTCCAGTCAAGTTGACTCATAAAATTCACCATCAGAAATACTATGAGTTTAGTATTTACATTTTCTTTAATTCTAGTTTGTGTATTAGTTTTAGGAAAAAGATTGCATTTCTGGTTTATTTTCTTTTCCTTTCTTTATTTTTTTTTTTTAAATAATGTCCACTTTTATTTTAGATTCAGGAGTTACATGTGCAGGGTTGCTATCTGAGTGTACTACATGATGCTGATATTTGGGGTATGATTTATCTCATCAACCAGGCACTGTGCATAGTACACAATAGTTAAGTTTTCCAACCGTTGCTCCCTCTCTCCCACCCCCTCTAGTAGCCCCGATTTCTATTGTTGCCATCTTTATAACTATACATACCCAATCTTTATCTCCCACTTATAAGTGAGAATATGCAGTATTTGGTTTCCTCTTCTCGCATTAATTTGTTTAGGATAATAGCCTTCAGCTCTATCCATGTTTCTGCGAAGGACATGATTTTATTCTTTTTTATGGCTATGTACTATTCCATGGTGTATGTGTACTACATTTCCTTTAACCGGTTCACCATTGATGGGCGTCTTGGTTGACCCCATGTCTTGCTATTGTGAACAGTGCTGCAATGAACATACAAGTGTGTGTCTTTTTGATAGAACAATTTATTTGCTTTTGGATGGATACCTGCTAATAAGATTGCTGGAATGAATGTTATTTCTGTTTTAAGTTATTTGAGAAATCTCCAAACTGCCTTCCACAGTGGCTGAACCAATTTACATTCCCACAGACAGTCTATAAGTGTTCCCTTTTCTCCACAGCTTGGCCAGCATCTATTGTTTTTTGGCCATTTGTATGTCTCCTTTTGAGCAGTGTTTGTTCATATCTTTTGCCCACTTTACAATGTTTTTTTTTTGCTTGTTCAGTTAAGTTCCTAATAGATTCTGCATATTAGACCTTTATCAGATGCATAGCTTGCAAATATTTTCTCCCATTCTGTATGGTGCCTGTTTATTCTGTTGATTGTTTCTTTTGCTGTGCAAAATCTTTTTTGTTTAAGTCCCATTTGTCAATTTTTTTTTTTTGTCACAATCTCTTTTAAGGACTTAGTCATAAACTCTTTCTGAAGGCCAGTGTCCAGAATTGTGTTTTCTAGGTTTTCTTCTAGGATTCTTATAGTTTGAGGTCTTACATTTAAATCTTTAATCTATCTTGAGTTAATTCTTGTATATGGTGAAATGTGGGGATCTAGTTATTTTCTTCTGTGTATGGCTAGTCAGGTATTGCAGGTGCATTCCAGCAGAATTTATTGAATAGGGAGGTCTTTCCTCATTGCTTATTTTTGTTGACTTTGTCACAGATCAGACAGCTGTAGGTGTGCAGCTTTATTTCTGGGTTCTCTATTTTGTTCCATTGGTCTATGTGTCTGTTTTTGTACCAATACCATGCTGTTTGGTTAGTATAGACATGCTATATCATTTAAAGTGGGGCAATTTGATGCCTCCAAGTTTGTTTTGCTTAGAATTGCTTAGGCTATTCAGGCTGTTCTTTGATTCCAGATGAATTTTATAATAGTTTTTTTCTAATTCAGTAAAAAATGGCATTAGTAGTTTGATAGGCATAGCATTGAATCTATGGATTGCTTTGGGCAGTATGGCCATTTTAACAATATTGACTCTTCTAATCCATGAGCATAGAATGTTTTTTCATTTGTTTGTGTCATCTATAATTTCTTTTTACAGTGTTTTGTAGTTCTTCTTGTAGAGCTCTTTCACCTCTTAAGTTGGGAGTATTTCTAGGTATTTTGGGTTTTGTGGCTATTGTAAATGAGATTGCATACTTGATTTGGATCTTAGCTTGAATGTTATTTGTGTATGGAAATGCTACTGATTTTTTTTACATGGATTTTGTATCCTGAAACTTTATTGAAGCTATCAGTACAAGTAGCCTTTGGAATTTTCTCAGTATAGAATCATAGAAATCATCAGCAAAGAGAGAAAATTTGGTTTCTTTTTTTACTATTTCAATGCTTTTTATTTTGTTCTTTTTACTAATTGCTCTGGCTAGGACTTCCAGTACTATGGTGAATAGGTTTAGTGAGAGTGGGCATCCTTGTCTTATTCCACTTTTTAAGAGGAATGCTTCCAGTTTTTGTTCATCCAGTATGTTGGCTGTGGGTTTGTAGTAGATGGCTCTTATTATTTTGAGATATGTTTATTTGATGCCTAGTTTTTTAAGAGTTTTTATCATGAAGCAATGTTGAGTTGCATCAAAAGTTTTTTCCATATCTATTGAGATAATCATATATATATTTTTTGAGTCCATTTATGTGGTGAATTGCATTTATTGACTTACATATGTTGAATCAACCTTGCATCCCAGGAATAATGCCTACTTGATTGTGGTGAATTAACTTTTTGCTGTCCTGTTGGATTTGGTTTGCTATTATTTTGTTGAGGATTTTTGTATTTATACCCATCAGGAATATTGACCTGTACTTTAGTTTTTTCATTGTGTCTTTTCCAGATTTTGGTATCAGAATGATGCTGACTTTGCAGGAAGAGTCCTTCCTCTGTGATTTTTTTGGAATAGTTCAGCAGAATTGGTATCAGCTCTTCTTTGTAGGTCGGACAGAATTCAGCTGTGAATCTATCTGGTCCAGAGGTTGTTTTTTTTTTTTGTTTGTTTGTTTGCTGTTTGTTTGTTTTGATTAGTAGTTTTTTTTATTACTAATTCAATTTTGGAATTCATTCTTGCTGTTGGTCTGTTTAGGGTTTCAATTTTCTTCCTGATTCAATCTTGAGAGGTTATGTGTTCCCAGGAATTTATCCATTTTTCCTAGAATTTCTAGTTTGTATGCATAGAGATGTTCATAATATTCTCTGAGGGACTTCTGTATCTCTATGGGATTGGTGGCAATGTCATTTCTGATTCTGCTTATTTGGATCTTTTTTCCTTGATTAATCTAGCTAGTAGTCTATCAATCTTGTTTATCCTTTCGAATTATCAACTTTTTATTTCACTGTTCATGTGGATTTTAGGGTCTCAGTTTCAATAGGTTTTGCTCTGATTTCAGTTATTTATTTTCTTCTGCTAACTTTGAAGTTTGCTTTCATTTTTCTAGTTTCTCTAGGGACTATGTTTGTCTAGTTTCTCTAGGAACAATGTTCATTTGTTAATTTGAGATCTTTCTAACTTTGATGTAGGCATTTAGTACTATAAACTTTCCTCTTAACACTGCTTTTGCTACATCCCAGGGATTTTGGTATGCCGTCTCTCTGTTATCATTAATTTCAAAGATTTTTTAAGTTTCTGTTTTAATTTTGTTGTTTACCAGAAGTCATTCAGGAACAAGTTGTTTAATTTCAATGTAATTGTGTGGTTTAGAGCAAGGGTCCCCAGCTCCCCTCAACTCCAGGTCACACAGCAGGAGATGAGCAGCAGGCAAACAAGCAATACTACCTGAGCTCTGCCTCCTGTTGAATCAGCAGTGGCATTAGTCTCATAGGAGTGTAAACCTAATTGTGAACTGCACATGTGAGTGATCTAGGTTGCATGCTCCTTATGAGAATCTAATGCTTGATGATCTGAGGTGGGACAACTTCATCCCAAAAACATCCCCGCTTCCACCAGTCTGTGAAAAAGTTGTCTATCACAAAACCAGTCCCTGGTGCCAAAAATATTAGGTACCACTGGCTTAGGGAGTTTTTATTGATATTGATTTCTACTTTTATTCCACTATAGTTCAGGAATATACTTGGTTTGATTTCCATTTTTTAAAATTTATTGATATTTCCTTTATGGCCTAGCCTGTGATCAATCTTAGAGTAAGTTCCATATCCAGATGAGAAGAATGGATATTCTCTAGCTATTGGTCCTGTATTCTGTAGATGTCCATTAGGTTCAATTGGCTGAGCATTGAGTTTAGGTCCAGAATTTCCTTGTTAATTTTCTCCCTCTATGATCTAATGTTGTCAGTGGGGTGCTGATGTTTGCAACTATTGTAGTTTTGTTGTCTAAAGTTTTTTGTAGATCTAGAAGTACTTGTTTTATGAATCTGGGTACTCCAGTGTTAGGTGTATATATATCTAGGATAGGTAAGTCTTAACGTGAAATTCATAATGTCCTTTTCATAAGGCCCTTTATTCAATCCTTTATCATAATGCCCTTCATTGTCCTTTTTTACTTTCGTTGGTTTAAAGTCTGTTTTATCTGATATAAGAATAGCAACCCCTGATATTTCTTGTTTTCTGTTTGTATGATAGACCTTTCTCCAACCGTTTACTTGGAACCTATGTGTGTCATTACATATGAGATGAGACTCTTGAAGGTGGCAGATGGTTGGGTCTTGTTTTTTTATCCAAGTTGCCACTCTGTGCCTTTTAAGTGGGGTGTTAGACTATTTGCATTCAAAGTTAATATTGACATGTGAGGTTTTGATCCTGTTGTAAAGTTGATCACTGGTTACTTTGTAGTCTTGACTGTGTAGTTGCTTTATAGGGTCTGTGGGCTATGTACTTAAGTGTGTTTCTGTGGTATTAGGTATCATTATTTGAGTTATATGTTTAGAACTCCCTTAAGGACCTCATGTAAGGCTGGTCTAGTGGTAATAAATGCCCTTAGAAATTGCTGTCTGGAAAAGATTTTATTTCTCCTTCACTTTTTAAGCTTACTTTGGCAGTGTGGTGTTATGATATACATTGGTTTTCATTCCTGGATCATAACTCCAATAGCCCTTGTTACAGTCTTTTCTTATAATGTTGGGTGTGTTAAGCCTCAGGGATAGACCTCTTACATTCTCCTGCCCTCCTTTTACTCTAATGTTTCCCTGCCTTTCTGATTGTGGGTCTTAAGACCCTCCCATGAGAAGGTCCCACTGTATGCCCTGGGGAAATGAATGCTGATGTCATGAAGCTGCCATAAAAACCCAAGAGGACAAGGTTCAGTAAGCTTCTGAACAGTTGAACAGTGGAGGTTCCTGTAGGGTGGCACTCAGGGAGGACATGAAAGCTCCATGCCCCTTCCCCCATACCTTACTCTATGTGTCTCTTAGTCTGTATCCTTTGAAATATTCTTTATAATAAACCAGTAAACATAAGGTTTCCCTGAATTCTGTGAGCCACTCCGACAAATTAATCCAACCCAAAGAGAGGGTCATTTAAGGGAACCCCAACTTAAAGCTGGTCAGTCAGAATTTCCAGATGCCTGGACTTGCAACTGGTATATATAGAGGGGCAGTCTTGAGGACTGAGCCCTCAACCTGTGGGATCTGACACTATCTCTGAGTAGACAGTGTCAGAACTAAATTAAAGGATACTTAACTGGTATCTGCTCCTTGGAGTTTAGGGAGAAGAAAAACACACATTTGGTCACAGAAGTCTTCTGTGTTGATCATTGTTGTGGTGTGAGAGTGGAGGGATCATGCAGTTTGAGAAAAGTTTTTCTCTACACAATTGGTGAGTCAAGTGGGATTTGCTGGAATGGCTCTGACTCATGGAAACATGTGGTTTGGAAACAGAAAGGATAAAAGGGTGGGGGATGAGGAATATTTGATTCCTGGGTAGCCAGGTGATCACCAATATTATAAAGCCACAGCTATGTTGAGATCAGTGGAATTTAGAGATGGAGCCTACTCCCCAGGAATTGGTTCATTGGATACTTAAGGAAATGCAGACTAATAAGGGAAAAACAAAATATTCAGTCTTTCGGTTACTATTACGTATAATGCTAAAATGAAAGTAAAAGAGAGTGCTGAGTCAGAACTTGAAGCTGGATCAAGCTCATATGTGGGCCCATCTGAGCTCAGGCTTCTAGCCTCAAAGTCAATGACGAAGGAAAAAATTACTCAGGGACAACAGAGAGTACCTCTAAGACCTTTAGCTACCAAGAAAATATGAATACCAATATGAAGGAAGGGCAAACCAACTAGCTATTGAAATCAAATGATATAGTGTGAAGGAATTGTCCTATTTTGTAAATCAGTATTATCATTTTCCTGGAACACCTTTACTAAAATGAATTATAAGAGTGATTAATTTAGGGGCAGTATCTTTGGTTTAAAATGCTACAGAGTAGAAGAGCATATCTGGATTGATGAGGGACCCACATCTCAACATTGAACAATTGTAGACAGATTTGTGTGATCCAGACACATAGGAGGTTATTCCCAAGGGAGCAGCCAGACAGCCTAGCAGACTGGATAAAAGCCACTATAAGATCTGTTTACCCCCAAGAAGGGGGGGTGCAGAATTTCTCCACAGACACAGCTCTCCCCGAGAAGCATAGCTTTTCTGCTACTCTTGTATTTTCAGCCCTTCAGAATAGTTATCTCCAAATATGTCCAAAAAAATAAATATTTGGGGATGAAATATTTTGGTTTCCTTCACAAGCAAGAAGGATCTAAGCCAAGAGGCAGAGACGGCCAATGTCCCTTAGGATGGCACTCCCCTCACACAGTGCAGAGCCCCGCTGCCCAGGAGGACGCTCGGCAAGGGACTTCCCAGTCCCCTTGCACCCGGCCAAGTGGTTCACTCTTGTCACTGAAGGTGAGAGTGCCATTATCACTTCCAAGTCCAGACCCTCAGTGTCAGGTAATGTTCTCTCTCCAGTAGAGGCCCTAGGGGATGGCAGAACAAGATGGAAGCAGCCTGGGCCCTGGAATCCCACACGTGGCAAAGCCACCCAAGCCGAGAGTGTGTGATGGGCTCGTTGGTGAGCAGAAACAAGTGGCCCTGAGCTGAGCCAGTGGTGTGCAGTGTTACTGAGTTAAAGCGGCCGGTGTGGCAGAGTTCTCTAGGGAAATTCTCTTCCTAGCCTCCTCTCGTCCACCCTCCACCCTTCCCCCTGCCCTTCCCTCCCCTGTTAAGGGTCCAGCCTGCATAACTGACCCTGAATTTCAGCAGTTCCACCTCCTGTCCTTGCTCCTCCAGGCTGGAGGCCCCGTTGGCCGTTTGTTGCCCTAACTGCCAATTCCTGAGTCGCTTCACCATTGCCTGCCTGGCTTCTCAGCTCTTCCATCACCTACACAAGTTTTTCTACATTAAAATTTATCTCTTTATAATATGTAACATTAATATGTATTTTCCTTGTTGATCCTGGTTGATATATAGTCCACCAAATGGTCTGTAAAAACCGGCTTCTAGGGGAATGGCTGTGTCATGATCTGAGACCAGCCTGCCATGTTCATCAGGAAGGAGCATCTCTGCCTCTCTCTCTCTCTCTCTCTCTCTCTCTCTCCCCCTCCCTCTCTCTCTCTCTCTCATTTCACTAAGATGCCTGACTGGTACAAGTGGCTGAAAAAGAACAGAATTTGTCCATAGGGAATCCTGGGAACCTTGCTTTCTGTCCTTTCTCTGTAAATAATCGTCTCAGCTATCCATCTCTCCTTTAACACAGCTCAGAGGCAGGAAGGCGGGCAGGAAGAAGGCTATCACAATGTCCAAGGAGAAGGGAATAGGGTCCTTTGGCAGGAGCCGAGACATAAAAAAAAGTACAAAGGGAAGAATTATGACATCTTTCAAAGAAGAAGAGAAGGAGGAGAAGCCAAGGCTAGTGAAAAGGTAGAGGTGGGAGGTTTAGGGCACAGTAAGTAGCTGGAGTTCCAAGGGAAATCAGCTTCTGGCTAGAATCATCCAGGTGGGAGTACCAGGTCCTTATTATTTCAATCAGTACAACGTGAAGGGAATACCATGTATGAAATGAGATTAAACACCTAATACAACCCTCATTCTCCTAATGCTGCCTGCTCCCAGATTCTTCCATCACAAGATTGACTCACTTCTCGCCGTCTTCCCCGATGTCAGTCACCTACTTAACAACCACCTTTTCCACAACTCTCTACTCAGTGGATGATGTGCAAAGAGGAAAGCATTAAAAGTCCAAATGCAGCCATGACAATCAGAGGAGAAAGCCATGAAAGCAAGGTCATCAGTCTCTCTTCTACTATAATGCACGAAAGTGAAGGTTAGCTGGTTCAACAGTGATTAAGAAGTGAGACATTTGCTATGAAACCTATATGACAAGAAGAGTCCAAGAAAGAAAAGAGGGTGTTATGGACTGAATTGCCTTACCCCAAAATTTAATGTTGAAGTCCTAACCCCCAATGTGACTATATTTGCAGATGGAGCCTTTAGGGAGGTCAATAAAGTTAAATGAAGTCATAAAGGTTAGTCTCACCTAATTTTATAAGATCGGTGTCCTTACAGGAAGAGAAGAGACAGCAGAAGTGAACACATACAGAGGAAAGGCTATGTGAGGACATAGCTAGAAGGTAGCCAGCTACAAGCCAGGAGGAGAAGCCTCACCAGAAACCAACCCTGATGGCACCTTGAGTTTGGGCTTCTGGCCTCCAGAACTGTGAGAAAATAGCTTTCTCTTATTTAAGCTGCCCAGTCTACAGTATTTTGTTATGGCAGCCCTAGCAGACTAACACGAAAGAGTTAAAAAGGGGACCTGCAACCTAAACTTGCATTTGGGTGCTTGAAGATGAGTCTTGCAAAGGAATTTAAGGTTGATGCTCACACCTTACCTAGATCAGGGAATTCCTTTGACCCTGAAGGACCCTGAGAAAATCATGGAGTTAGCAGAAAAGTCTTTATATAAGAGGGTCCAGAGGATGAAACGTTTTGGAGATATTGTATAAAGCTGAATCTTCCTTAGAGGAGAACTGGTCCCTCTATATTCCTTAGAGAATCCCAAATTATCTGTGCAGGACAGACTGCATGCCTCGCGCATCAGTCATTGCAAATCAGAATTCCATGTCTACTGGTGCTTTGTCATAAGACATCTCATATTGGTTTTTAAAAATAACATTTGGCTTTATGACTGATAACAAAACTTGCTCCCAGTCCCTGCTCTTTTTTGCTCCTCCACCACCCCCGATCATTTCACCCCGAAGCCAGTCTACTTGATTTTTTGAATGGAGGTCTGACTCCTCAGAGAAGTGGATGGGTTAAGAGAATGTGAAGCCCTACACAGACCAGGAAAGAAATGAATGAAGAACAAAGGCCTCGCTGGCCAAAACACCGTCTTATCTCTTTCCCAGTTACACTTAAGTCTAGTGCTGCTTGGATGGAATAAGTTTCAAGCATAAATTGAGTTGATCTGAGCTGGATAGTTCCCAAAGAGCCTAGCAAACTATCAGATCAGTGCACAATGGACTTGAATGCATGAGATGATCAAGAACACACTTGACCGATTCCTTTGAAAGGTTATGGTAATGTGGCTTCAAAGTTATAAGTAAAGTACTCAGCGTTTTCAGGTAAAATTTCCTCTTTGTCTCTTAAAAAGCTTTATTAAAATTAGTGGCAATAAGCAGTTAGAAGTTCCATAGTTTAAAGAACTTTCATGACCGAAATATTTTATTGTAATTTATAAATCTTGAAAATAATTGCCTCAAAAGTAATTTAAATAACTTACTTTTTTCTGACACTGAAATTCTCTCTTGCTAATTTCTGTAATTTCTTATTAATCTGAGTTAGTTTCCCTTCTTAACACTAATAAAAAAACATAATTTCAGTTCCTGTCGAAAGAATGTCTGTTCAAAAGGTAATAAATTGATAGGGACAAGTAGTTTTCAACTTTTAATGCTATTTAGTGTCCTCTGAGCTAAGAAAATGTAAAAGAAATCCTCAAGCATCTACTAACAATTACATTTCTCCATTGAAAGAAAAGTTGCCTAGATTTTAAGGGCATTGAGTAGAATTCTACTTTTCATCTCTTTGATACAATCTGAGATTTAAATCATGCTCCTTGCATCTTCCATTTGAGTAAAATTATATTTCTCCAGGTGAAAATATGAAATGCAAAATCTGTTTACTCTGGTATCAGAGCCTGTAGGTCTAATTTGAAAGCATGGAATGGCAGAATCAAAATTCATTTAGCAATAGGACCTAAGGATTGCCATTCCTTCAGTATAAAAATGAGGGAAGAGAATTTGCCCTAAAGGAGTCTTTGCCCGGCTAGGGCAGTGAGGAGCTGATACCTCCTAAATCAACATTCCAGAAGCTGATGCCTTCTAAATAAACATTCCAGAATCCTGAGGACCTCAGGGAGAAAACATTCATATCCAAAGAGAGGGAACAACTTTACTGAGGCCCATAACAATAATTATATTTGTACAATGTCTTGAAATTTCCAAAATATGTTTGAATGCATCCTCTGTGATGCTCACCAAACCAATAAAATTTTACAGATGCAAAAACTTAAGGCTTGATATTTCACTGAATAAACAGAGGCAGTTAGAATAAAACTTTTACAGAATCCCTCCACCAGATGGACTGGCTTGCCTCATCTTTACTCAGATCATCTGCCTTCCCTCCCGACACAACGGATCCACCCACCTTGTGCCTACCAAAAGACAGCTTCCTCCTGCTGCACTGGCTGCATCTCATGCCCTTTGCAGGATCATCTGTTTTCCACCCTTTAGTGAACACGCAAACATGCTGAGATCGCTACCACCCAGTAAAAATCAGTTCTTCCAAGTACTGCTCTGTATCTTTGCTTATTAACATCAGAATTCTTCAAAATTGTTGTCAGTCTTCTGTCATTGCTTCTCAGCCTTTGGCTAAGATCAAGTGTATATTCTTTCTGTCCACAACTCTTCATTCCATCCACCTTAAATCCATGGCAGTCAGGCTCTGTCCTCACCACTCCACTGACTTTTCTTCTGTGACCTCCATGCTCCACATTTCCACATCTAAGAGCCAGACCAAAGCAAACTCCTTCCTGCCCGACCCCAGCAGTGGTGTTTGGCACAGTACTTCCTTCCTCACCACTTTGTCTTGCCTCCTCTCCCACCTTTCAGGCCCAACCTTCTCAGTCTCTGTTATCATTTCTTCCTCATCTTGCATCCTCTGAACTTCAGAGTGTCCTGGACTCTGTTTTTGCCAGTTTCTCATCTCACCCACACCTCAGCCAAGCTCATGGTTTAAATACTGTTTATGCACTCCCTGCTTCCAAATTTGTACACAGGTCTGATCCCTCACCTCACCGACATTCACTGTGTTGGATGGTCTTGAGCAATCTTCCACATCACCTCACCTCACTGCTGAACTCTACTGAAATGCCCACATTTGAATTTGGGCTCTTGTCCCCAGGGCCACAGGCCCTTTGTTGCTATGACCTCTCATCCTGACCATGAGACCTCTCTCCCCTTTTTCTCAGAGACACAGAGAACCTTCAGCTGTTCTCTGACATCCCTAGTACTGTAACTCAGTGAGACTATCGCTGCCTCAATGACTCCCTGTCATCTCTACCACTCTTATGCCATGATCGCACAGATCCCTGAAAGATTTTCATCACCCAGAGCTTCAGATGGAAGTGGATCATTAGCCTCTACTCAGATCCCAATTGCTATTTGGGGCTGTGTTGTCCCAACCTCACCTTGGAGATAACATGGTAGGGGAGAAGACATGGGTACAGGGTCCCGTCTTAAAACTATTTCCATTCAGTTTTTCCTAATAGTCCCATCAATATGTATTTTAGACAAATTTATCTAGACTCCTAGTGAGTAATTTTTTTTTAATCTGATAACTATTATTCTCAATTATTCTGCCTTATATCTGGACCATGACCTTTATACTTCAAAACCAAGATTTAAGGTTCTGGTTCCAGTTAGGATTAATTAACCCCATCCCACCCTATCTCCCACTTACTGCAACTAACATCTCTTAAAATAGTATAGAGAAAAGGTTATTGAAGAATGCTGAGAAGTAAATAGAAGCAGAGAGACTAGACAGAGAAATCAAACTCAGAAAATAACCCAGATGGCAGTAAATTGTTTTCGTTTTTTCTTAAAATTTGGTTCCTCTCATATTGCCTTACATAGAATTTGGGGCAACCAAAATCCTGAAATTGTGAACAGAAACATACTGGAAAGGCTCCAAGGGGGAGAAAAAAAAATAAAAGCACACACTCTTACACTAGACAGAGAACCTACAAAAGAGTCCCTATAGTATGGAACTCTGTTGAGTCACCCAACCCTAGTTCTGGTGAACCCCCATAACAAATCTGGGCTCCTGAAGTGGTGACAGTGGTGATAGCAGTCCCGCAGCCTCAATTTCTTGCTGCTTTGCTCTGAAGTGGACACTGTTGTTGGAAGTGTGCAACAGCACAGAAACAATAAAGTACCGGCTTCCTAACTAGGACACCAGGAAAGAGTGACCCTAAGAATTGCTGTGTGTGAGGAACACCACAGAGTAGAGGGAGCTAAAGAAAAGAGCCTTTAGATCAATATATGAAGTCCTGGGATCATCCCTGAACTATGCATACACAGAATAGACAAGAATCAACGTAGCAAAGATTTTGAGAACTGAACTACGACATTGAACACTCCCCAAACTGGCCTCTAGGTGACACAGATGTGAAGCAGACGGAACAGCACTGCAACAGCTTTGAAATTAAATTAACATGGAATGCACATCCTACAGAAAATGGGTCAAGACTTGCAGAGCAAACCCAACTAAGTTAACTTCCTGATAAAGCAAAGCAAAACAGGCTGGGCACCATGGCTGATGCCTGTAATTTCAGCACTTTGGGAGGCCAAGGTGGGTGGATTGCTTGATCTCAAGAGTTCAAGACCAACCTGTGGAACATGGTAAAACCCTGCCTCTACAAAAAAATTCCAAAAAAATAGCAAGGCGTGGTGGCACACACCTGAAGTCCCAGCTACTTGGGGGCCACTGAGGTGGATCAACTGAGCCCCAGGGGTCAAGGCTGCAGTGAGCAGACAACACCACTGCACTTTAGTCTGGGCTATAGAGTAAGACCCTGTCTCACAAAAATAAAAGTAAAAATTCCCCGCAGATTTTATAAGGATCCAAAATCTTGTAACATAATATTCAAAATATCCAAGAGAATCCACAATTATCCAACATACGTAAGAGCCAGAAAAACCTTTTTAAAGCTCTCAGAGGAAAACGCAATCAACAGATGGCAATCCCAAGATAATGTAGATGTTGAAATTATTAGATAAACACTTTAAAGCAATTATTATAACCATGCTCCATTAGGTGACAGCAAGGACTCTTGAAACAATTACACTAATTCTTGGCAAAGAATTAGTGGGTATAAAAAAAGAACCAAATGGAAAATTATAGAAATGAAATCTAAAATAACAGAAATAAAATAATTCCCTGGAGAGGCTCAATAACTGAATGTATATGAAAATTAAAGAATCAGGAAACTAGAAGATAGAGCAATAAAAGTAATCTAATATGAACAACAGAGGGGAAAAGATGATTAAAAAAAAAGAAGCATAACCTCAGAAATGTATGAAACAATACCCAAGACTCTTAACATTCTGATCAATGATGAGCCTGAACAAGAGGAGAAAGATAATAGCACAGAAAAAAATATAGAGAGAATACAGTGATGCAATACAAAAAGAATAATTCATGAAAGACAAAAATTATAATTTTAATTTATCAAAACTAAAACATGAAGAGACATATGAGTGAAGAAGACATACAATAGCAAATAACACCATGAAAAGATGTTCAGCATCACTAGCCATCAAGGAAATACACATTAAAACCAAGCTGGGATATCATTACACGTCTTAAAACAACTAAAATAAAAATTAGTGTAAACACCAAACGGAAGCAAGGATGCAGTTAAATTAGATTTCTCATACATTGCTGGGGAGATGGCTAAATGGTATGCCCACTCCAGAAATAGTTTGGTAGTTGCTCTAAAAATTGAACATACAGGCCAGGCATGGTGGCTCATGCCTGGAATCCCAGCACTTTGGGAGGCCAAGGCGAGTGGATCACTTAAGGTCAGGAGTTCGAGACCACCCTGGCCAACATGGTGAAACCCTGTTTCTACTAAAAATACAAAAATTAGCCAGGTGAGGTGGCACGTGCCTATAGTCCCAGATGCTTGGGAGATTGAAGCAGGAGAATCACTTGAACTGGGAGGTGAAGGCTGCCGTAAGCTGAGATCATCCCACTGCACTCCAGCTTGGGAAACAGAGTGAGACTCCATCTCAAAAAAGAATATATATATATAGAACATACAGGCCAGGAGCAATGGCTTACACCTATAATCCCAGCACTTTATGAGGCTGGGATTATAGATGTGAGCCATTAAGGTGGGCAGAGCTCTTGAGCTCAGGAGTTCAAGATCAGCCTCAGCAACATGGCAAAATCCTGTCTCTACAAAAAATATAAATAAAAATAATTAACTGGGTGTGGTGGCACGTGCCTATGGTCCCAGCTACTCTGGAGGCTGCAGTGGAAGGATTGCTTGAGCCTAGGAAGTTGAGGCTGCAGTGAGTTGAGATGACACCACTGCACTCAAGCCTAGGCAACAGAGATCCTGTCTCAAAAATAATAATAAAAATAAAAACTGAACATACACTCAGCATATAATCTAGTAATCATATTCCTGAGCACTTATTTAAACAATGAAAAAATGTTCTCACAAGATCCTGTACATGAATGTTCACAGCAACTTTATTAGTAATAGCTCAGAACTGGAAACAACCAAAATTTCCTTCAATAGGTGAATGATTAAACAGTCTGTCTTACATCCATACCAGAGTACTACTTAGCAATGAAAATGAACAAACAGCTGGGGCACGGTGGCTCATGCGTGTAATCTCAGCACTTTAGGAGGCTGAGGCAGTCGGATCACCTGAAATCAGGAGTTCAAGACCAGCCTGGCCAACATAGTGAAACCGGGTCTCTACTGAAAATACAAAAATTAGCCAGGCATGGTGGTGGGCACCTGTAATCCCAGCTGCTCAGGAGACCGAAGCAGGAGAATCACTTGAACATAGGAAGT
The DNA here is from genome assembly GCA_004027715.1 of Plecturocebus donacophilus. Classification (NCBI taxonomy): domain Eukaryota; kingdom Metazoa; phylum Chordata; class Mammalia; order Primates; family Pitheciidae; genus Plecturocebus; species Plecturocebus donacophilus. The sequence goes on from PVKP010007213.1 coordinate 44,832, forward strand.
GGAGGTTGCAGTGAGCTGAGATCATGCCACTGCACTCCAGCCTGGGCAACAAAGTAAGACTGTCTAAAAAGAAAAAAAAAAAAAAGGAAACAGACTATTGATACATGCAACCTATTGAATCTCAAGGATATTATTGAATGAAAAATGTCAATCTCAAAAAGTCACATACTGTATAATTCCACTTACATGATATTCTCAAAATGACAAGAGTATCAAGATGAAGCACATATTAGTGGTTGCCAGGGATTAGGAATGGGGGTGTTTCACGTGACCACAAAGGGTTAGCACAAGGGAGATGTTTGATGTGATAGAATAGTTCTGTATCCTGATTGCAGTTAGATGAATCTGCACGTGTGATAAAAGAGCACAGAACCTTACATGCACATTGTGCTAATGTCAATTTTCTGAGTTTGGCATTATGCTACAATTATATAAGATAACTGCTGGGAAGAACTGCAGGAAAGTTACATGGGGTCCCTCCATATCATCTTTGCAACTCCCTGTGTATCTATACTTAGTTCAAAATAAAAAGATTTTTAAAAGAGTCACAGAACAGTACATCCGAAAAAGTAAACTGTATGAAAAAAAAAATTACATAAACAAGACTTGCAGGCAGAGCTTCAGTCTTCTGGCGACCAGTTCTGACACTTGGGACTCACAGAGAAGAACTGAATTCCCAGATTAAAAAGCAAAACTCAATTGATCTGTCAAAGAAGTCTCCACCTCTTTCCACAGAATGGGTATAGGAGTTCCCATGTGACTCTTTACCAAAAAGACACATAGGAAGAGGTGTTAAACTGCACCTTCACTGAAAGTTTTGCTAGCTGTTGAGAAGAGAACACCAGATGAGATGTCTTTGTTTTGGATGTGACATCTGTAACAGCCATGGCCATTCACCAAACACGAAAACAAAGTCAATCTGCAAAGAAAGGCAGAGTGAGGTGAACCACAGGGAACTGGGATTGGGGCCCCGTCCATCACCACACTGAATCTGAATCCACTCTCCATCTGGACTCTGTAATGTGACATAATAAACTTCTCAATTGTGAAGTCAGTCGAAGTTGGGATGGTTACCAGGAGATGAAGCCATCCTACATAAGATGGTAAGAACCTTCATTAACAGAGAACTGACTGGATTTTCCTTGGATTTGGAATTGTTCCCAAACACCAGTGTGTATCAGAATCACTTGGGGATGATTAAACCATAGATTGCTCGGTCTCATCCACAGACTTTCTAGTTCCTTATGTCTGAGGACCAAGGATTGCATTTTTAACAAGTTCTCAAGTAATATTTACATTGTTGTTTCAGAACGCATTGAGAACCACTGTTTTGAATTAATTGCTTCAGCTCCTTGCTGTGAATTCCAGCTCCCTTGCAGGGCAGCAGAATTGCTTGGAGGGAAACACACCTGAGCCCCATGTGATTTGAGGTAACTCAATCCCAAAAGCAAAAGGCATCAGGGAGTCATTTACTTTCCACACTAATTACCCCCACCCCAGGGACAACATCCTTTATGCCATGTGATAAATAATTCTTAGATGAATAAAATTATCACTAAGCAAGCCATTCAGATTGTGAGTATTTGGAATTAGAAAGAATAGGATTCATTTTGTGTGATATTAAGTAAAAGTATCTTGCAGCTAAATCCTGAGAATGACTTGCTCACACCCATTTGGCAAAGTGTTATCAAATACATTCCCATGTTCTGAACACTCTGCTAAGCACTGGTTACAAAGGTAAGTGGCTCTCTCTCCTTAAACTCACAATTTAATACAGGGGAGACTCAGATATTTACACTACGATGAGGTATTCTCTATTAGTGGAGAACACAGCGCTGCCAGACCACAGAGAAAGGAGGTACCCACCTCCACAGAACTTAGTGGAGCCCCTGTGTGGGCTTCCACTTGTCAGTCTACAAATACTTTTTATTCCATTATTTTCCTTGATTTTCACAATGACTCTGCAAGACAGATAGGATGTGAACATTTTTCTCATTTCAGGAAACCTTAGGTAAACTGAGGCTCTGGGAACAGAGCTCACTCACTATTAAAGAGCAGGCAATGATGCAAACTCTGGACTTTGACAAGACCCCCTCCCTTGCCCCCAGCCCCTTTGCAGGACATCCCTGTAAACTCCAGTAGTTCTCAGTCTGGTCTTTTAAAAATTGCTAAGGATCAAAGGATTGATAATTTCAGCAAACAGCTAGATAATAGGACTTGCCCATTAGTCATCAAAGATCTGCTTTAGAAAAACTGAGAAATGTGTCCAGGTGGTGGCTCGCGCCTGTAATCCCAGCACTTTGGGAGACAGACGCAGGTGGATCACTTGAGGTCAGGAGTTCGAGACCAGCCTGGCCATCATGGCAAAACCCCGTCTCTACTAAAAATATAAAAATTAGCTGGTGTGGTGTCACACGCCTCTAATCCCAGCTACAGGTGGGAGAATCACTTGAACCCAGAAGGCAGAGTTGCAGTGAACTGAGATCACACCACTGTACTCCAGCCTGAGTGACAGAGTGAGACTATCTCAAAAGAAAAGAAAGGAAGGGAGGGAGGGAGGGAGGGAGGGAGGGAAAAGAAAAATTGTGAAATGAATAAACTATGGTGGTGCCATCTTGCGGGTAACTATAACTACAGATCAAATCTCTAACTTGAGAGTGGATTTCTGCTCTTATAACTTGGAAAGCTGATAACCACCTTTTGAAGCAATAGAATTGGTTTTGCTCTTGTTTAAAACACACTTTCTTCTTCATTTTCTCATTTGTTTAAAGAAAGTTTAATACCTCATTAAGGTGGCATTCTTTCCACTATTATTCTGTATCACTTGAGAGTTTACACAATTTTAGTGACCTTTTCCTTCACTTCTCAATAACCAGATGGTATTTTTTCTTAATATTCTATTTCATATTCTGCCTCTATAGTATATATTAATTCAAGTCTATTAATTAGATACAAAGTGAATTCTTTAAGCTTTTCTTATTAGGAAATGAGAAAAATCCTTCCAGTCTGTTTGCTATACTGAATGCTACTGGAGTTTTCAGCAGGTGTTTAAAGTTTAGAGGCATTTTACAGATATAACTTACTCATTATTAAATTTTTTAAAGTTACAGGTTTAAATGTCACAGAAACATATTGTGATCCATTTTTTTAAAAGGAGGAGGAAAGGAGGGAGAAAAAAAGAAAGGGAAACGAACAGGGAAGGGAGGGATGAGTGGGAGGGGAGAGGAGGGGAGGGGAAGGAGAGAGAAAGGAAGGGAGGAGGGAGGGAGGGAGGGAAGGGAAGGAAGGTCCCTGCAGCCATCACAAACAGGTGGAAGAATGACAGGATTGAAGAGGCGAGCAGTTTATGTAATGCACACTCTGAGGACCTGTAAAGTAATATCTAGCACTTCAATGCTTTACAGTTACCAAGGGCATTTCAAAACAAAAAGAAAACCGGGAAACAAAAAGGGGAACACACTCCTCTGAAACTGGGCTATGGTATGGACCAAATGTCTACCAATACTTCCAATCAAATTACAGTAATCTTTCTTACTTGATGTGCAAGATTAAACTCTTTGAAGCCCCGATCATTTGATTGCTTGGAGAAAACAATATAATAGGAAACTTGGTCCAACTGTGGCTCGCAAGGTGTACAAAGTGCTGCCACATTGTAACCCTGGCTCCCCAGTTTTGGAATAGCATTGTGAAAATCTACCTCTTGTAACTGTTGCACATTGAGGTCCATGAAAACCCTCAGTACCTGAAAAATACCAGTTGGATCCAGAGATGCTAGAATTGGAAACGAACTTTCATGAACTCCCCTCATTACCATACTAAAATCCTCACCAGGGAGGAGCTGACTCACCTTTTCCTATACATGTGATGTGTGTAGAAGCATGATCAGCAACTGCATCTGCACTGCCTTTACTTTACCTCTACATACAATGACTCAGCTCACCGGCCCAATAAAAGCCCTGTTTCCACCACCACTCAGGGAAGCATTGCTTTAGGAACTATCCCTGGTGTCCTCCTTACATGTTACAAATAATAAAACCCCTTGTTAAATCCTCTTTGGTCATGGTTGTTGTGACATATCAGTTAAAAAGAAATTATTCAGGCAGATAGTGAGGGTAAGAAAGTCCTTGGTAAGGTTTTCCTTTTAATAAAAATAGCCCCAAAATAGTTTCTTTTCTTTTCTTTTTTCTTTCTTTTATTCTCTTTCTTTTTTCTTTTGAGAGAAGGTCTCACTCTGTCACCTAGACTGGAGTGCACTGGCACAATCTCCACTTGCTGCAACCTCCACCTTCCAGGTTCAAGGGATTCTCATGCCTCAGCCTCCAGAGTAGCTGGAACTACAGGCGCACGCCACCACGCCCAGCTAATTTTTTTGTATTTTTAGTAGAGACTGGGTTTCACCAAGTTGGCCTGGCTGGTCATGAACTCATGACCTCAAGTGATCCACCCACCTTGGCCTCCCAAAAGGCTGAGATTACAGGCATGAGCCACCGTGCCCCTCCAAATCCTTTCTTTTCTAGCAAAGAGCAGCCTGTAAAATCAAGCTGCAGACATGAATAAACAAGCTGGGAGCTTGCAAGGGTGAATGCCAGCAGCTGTGCCAATAGGAAAAGGCTACCTAGGGGCTAGGCATGTTCAATATGGTGGCTCCATCTTTTCTTTCCCTTGTCAATGACTTGTACATTAAGGAACAGACAACATGGCACCAGCCAGGTAGGGAATTCATTTGCATAATAAAAGATTAGGGTGGGATGGTCAGCTTCTTCTGCCTGCTGTCCAACCAATCTTTTGGCCCTATGCAAATCAGACACAACCTCCTCAAGCCAGTTTATAAGACCCCCATGCCTCCAGAAAACCCATTCAGGAGCCCCTCTCTTTCTGCAAGAGAGAGATTCTCTTTTCTCTTTCTTTTGTCTATTAAACCTCCACTCTTACACTCATTTCTTGTGTGTTCATGTCCTTGATTTCCCTGGTGTGAGACAATGAACCTCTGGTATTTACCCCCGACATCAATGCCACTTCAAGTGAACTGTCACCCACCAAGCAATTGAACCCACCTATTGTGTGCATAAAGATCCCTCCCCAAAACATAATCCGTGGAAACCTTTACACAGTTATCAAGGCTGTTTTTCTTAAAGGCTGCTTTGAGGTATGGCAACTAGATTTTATTCATCTACCACCATCACCATTAGATGTAAGTAAAATTCCCTTAGGAAAAAATAATTTCAACTTTGGGAGTTCCTCTCAAACAAACTCATTTTATGTGAGTGTATGGGACACTCAAATGATCCAGTCAGTATGCAAAACATGGCCCATTCTACAACATTTTCCTTGTGCCAATCTGTAAAATACTTGAAAGGATTTATTCCGAGCACTGATAAAAACAGTCAAACTGTAAAAATCTTTAAAGAGATTTATTCTGAGCCAAATATGAGTGACCATGGCTCATGACAGAGCCCTCAGGAGGTCCTGAGAACATGTGCCCAAGGTGGTTGGGGTGCAGCTTGGTTTTATACATTTTAGGGAGGCTTGAGACTTCAATCAAATACATTTAAGAAATACATTGGTTTATTGGTTTGTTCTAGAAAGGCGGGACAACTCAAAGCAGGTGGCAGGGGGCTGGGCCGCTTCCAGGCTATAGGTAAATTTAAACATTTTCCAGCAGACAATTGGTTGAGTTTTGTCTAAAGACCTGGGGTCAATAGAAAGAAAATGTTCAGATTAAGATAAAAGATGGTGGAGACGAGGGTTCTTTTGAAGTCTCATAGCAGCTGCCCTTAGAAACAACAGATGACAAATGTTTCCTATTAAGAACTTTTAAAAGGTGTTAGACTCTTAGTTAACCTATTCAGAATTGGAAGGGCATGAAAGGAAAAGGTCTAGTTATGTTAATAGATATTCTTTACAGATGCAAATTGTCCCCCACAAAGGACAGCTTGCAGGGCCATTTCAAAATGTGACAAACATGTTTTTGGGGTAAAATATTTTGATTTTCTTCCTTGTCTCATAATGTTATGCCAGTCAGGTTGGAAAGTAAGTCACAATATATAGGGTTAAATAAAACCCATCTGATGAGAATTTATGGTTTGTAGGGCATGACTTCCAGATCCCTTAGATAGGAATTTGGGCAAGATAAAAAAAATGGTTTCTCCTCATGAGCCAAATGTGAATGACCATGGCCAGTGACACGGCCCTCAAGAGATCCTGAGAACGTGTTCTCAAGATGGTTGTGAGGCAGAAAAGTAGAGTCTAGAAGCAGGGAACGTGAGGTTAATTCACACTTCAGCTATGACAGGAAATAGCCTCTCCATAGGGCGTAGGCCAGGTAATTCTGTAACAAGCCTTTGAGCCCCTATGCTCAGGCCCGCTCCCACACTGTGGAGTGTACTTTCATCTTCAATAAAATCCTTCATTCCTTCCTTGCTTTGTTTGTACATTTTGTCCAGTCCTTTGTTGAAGATATCAAGAGCTTGGACATCTTCCACCATTAACATATTTTGGTGAGCAAGAGGTAAGCCCAAAGTTTGGGATTCATTTTTCTCCCTTTCCTTTCTGCTCCACACAGAGGCTCAATCTCTCCCTCTCTCTTTTCTTTTCCAACTTGGCACCCTTGGTGGGCAGCGCGTAAACATGGAAGCGACTGCAGGTTTCTGGCCAAAATGAAGGGGTTTTTGTGTAGAGAACCCTGACTGCCACCTCCTGGTTTGCTTAAGAAACCTGGATCTTTTTCACAATTTTTCCTTTCTTTCTTTTTCAGTCTTTCAGCTGCCATTTACAATTGCTCTGCCCTGAAGTGGGAAGGACTTTTTAAAAATCTTTTCCATGTGTGGTCCCTGATCCCTATGTGTGGTGCAGCTTGGAGCAAACTCGTACATGTTTCAGGGGACTTAAACTTTCTTTTCTTATACTAAATTCTTCCCTTATTGTACTCAACTGGCTGAGGAACAAAAACACCTACCCAACATCTAGTTCTCATTACACTTCATAGTTATTCTTATACAGCTCATAGTAGGCTCTGGAGGGAAAAACCTGTGTGTGGCACCCAGTAAGGCCAGAGATGTCTGGCACTCTAAGATTGGACCCCACAGGAGGATGCTCCCGGAGGTCCAGCAGACCTCAATCTGCCCAAAGGGGATGCTCTTGGCAGAGGTTCTGAGGTCTAGTATTAACCCTTCTTAGAATTTTCTCTCGCAGTTGCAATGCTGTTTGGCCCAACCTTGTTTGGAATCTGGAATTTACTGTTGAATAGAAAGTAGAATGGCATTGTATGTATACAGGCTTTTGGGTCACGGTTCTAAGCAGGAGGCCTGGTTAACATGTGACACCCTCCTTTGGCACAGTTTAGCCCAAGTGCTCTTTGGAGTCTGGGGAGGTTTGGTCTTTAAAAGTGAAAAACAACTGAAGATAGCAATAAAAGATGCTTTGAATGAAAATTTTCAACTTTAGGAAAACCAGAAACAGCTTTTGCAAGAAGCTGAAGTATGGAAAGAACAAATGAGTGAACTTAATAAACAGTAAATAACATTCGAAGACTCCAAAATACACGCAGAACAAGTTCTAAACAGTAAAGAAAATCACATCAAGACTTTGAACACTCGCTAAAGAATGATTGGGCTGCTCTGCTTGGAGAAGACATAACAGATGATGATAACTTGGAATTAGAAGTGGACAGTGAATCAGAAAATGGTGCTTACTTAGACAATCCTCCAAAAGGAGCTTTGAAGAAACTGATTCATGCTGCTAAGTTAAATGCTTCTTTAAAAACCTTAGAAGGAGAAAGAAAACAAATTTATATTCAGTTATCTGAAGTTGATAAAACAAAAAAAGAGCTTACAGGGCATATTAAAAATCTTTAGACTGAACAAGCATCTTTGCAGTCAGAAAACACATTTTGAAAGAGAGAATCAGAAACTTCAACAGAAACTTAAGGTAATGACTGAATTATGTCAAGAAAATGAAATGAAACTCCACAAGAAATTAACCGTAGAGGAAAATTACCAGTTAGAGAAAGAGAAACTTTCTAAAGTAGACGAAAAGATCAGCCACAGCACTGAAGAGCTGGAGACCTATAGAAAGCAAGCCAAAGATCTTGAAGAAGAATTGAAGAGAACTATTCATTATTATCAAGGGCGGATTATTTCCTCTGAGAAAAAAGCACATGATCATTGGTTGGCAGCTCAGATTGCTGAAAGAAACTTCAATGATTTAAGGACAGAAAATGCTTACAACAGACAAAAATTAGCTGAAACAGTTTAAATTTGAACTTTTAGGAAAAGACCCTTATACACTTGATGTTCCAAATACAGCATTTGGCCCGGAACATTCCCCACATGGTCCTTCGCCATTGGGTCAGCCTTCATTTGAAATGAGAGCTTTTCTTTCTCCTCCAACTTTGTTCAAGGGTCCACTCAGACTCTTGCCTTTGCTTTGGGAGGGAGGAGGAAGAGGCTTAAGAGGCCCAGGAAATCCTCTGAGCCATCAGATTACCAATGAAAGAAAAGAATCAAGCTGTGATCAATTAACCAGTCCTCACATGGCTCCTCCTGACACTGTGTCCCTGTCACCTTTGTGGAAACAGGACTGCAGGATGATGTTTCCTCCACCAGGACAATCATCTCCTGATTCAGCTTTTCCTCCACAAAGGCAAGACAGATTTTATTCTAATTTTGGTAGACTGTCTGGACCAGCAGAACTCAGAAGTGTTAATATGCCTTCTTTGGATAAAATGGATGGGTCAACGCCTTTAGAAATGGAATCCAGTAGAAATGACTCCAAAGACGATCTTGGTAATTTAAATGTGTGTGAATCACCTCTCCCTGCTGAAAGTGAAGCTACTGGCCCTGGCTTTGTTCCACCCCTTCTTGCTCCAACCAGAGCTCCATTGTTTCCAGTGGATCCCAGGGGCCCATTCATGAGAAGAGGACCTCCTTTCCCCCTGCCTCCTCCAGGAACCATGTTTGTAGATTCTCGAGATTATTTTCCACCAAGGGATTTCCCAGGTCCACCACACCCTCCATTTGCAATGAGAAATTATCCACCAAAGGGTTTTCCTCCTTATCTTCCTCCAAGGCCTGGATTTTTTTCCCCTCCATCCCACATTCTGAAGGTAGAAGGGTTGATTCTGCCTTAAAATGAGCCTGCTACTGAACATCCAGAACCGAAACCTGACAATACTTTTGCTCTCTTCTAAATTAATTTTGACTGATAATCATTTTCAGTTGAAGTAACTGCTGTTATTTAAGTGATTACACCTTTGCTCAAATTGAAGCATTAAGCTTCAATTCTCAGAATAGTATTTTGTAAACAAAAATGATTAAATATGAACCTTATGAGTAAATTGTATCCATTTTATTTTATTCTAGATGGTATAACTATTTCACTTTGATTAACAAATCCACTACTATATAAACAATAGTGGGAGTTTTATATATGTAATCTTGCAGGTGGGGAGGTTTTAAATTCTAAAGTCTGTGTCTTCATGCCAAGAACTGTATTTACTGTGGTTGTAGACAAATGTGAAAGTAACTTTATGCTTAATTAAATAAATTTTTGTGGATTTGTTTTAAAAATGAGAAATAAAAGTAATTTTTTTCTTTGGAAACACAAAGAACATCAGATGGATGGTGTCTAAACAGGATGAGAAGGCTTCTACAGCAGGGTGAGCACAGGGCTGAGTATCAGCTCAAGTAGGGTGACAAGGGGTCTGGCTGCATAGGAGAGCTGCTTGGTGCAGAGGATTGAGGACTAGGAAAAGGAGGACATCCACAAAAGCTGGCATGAGGTACTGGAGCCTGATCAGAGCGAGGAGGGTATCCATGTGGTGTGGGGTGGAGATCGACCCCACATCAGCCCTAGCAGGTGAGAAGGGGGTTCATTAGAAGGAGTGCTATTGTCTGAATATTTGTGTCTCCTTCAAAATTCATACGTTGAAATCCTAACCCCTAAGGTGATGACATTGAAAGGTGGGGTCTTTGGGAGGTAATCAGGCCATGAGTGCAGAGCATTCAAGATTGAGATTTGTGCCTTATAAAAGTGGCCCCAGAGAGCTAGCTCTTTTCTTATACCACATGAGGACACAGCTAAAAGGTACCATTTATTAATGAGAAGGCTGGGTGCTGACCAGGCACTGGAGTTTTCAGTCTCTACTATTGTGAGAAATAAATTTTTCTTGTTTATAAGCTACCCAGTCTATGCATTTTGTTACAGCAGCCAAAACAGATTAAGACAGGAGGCCTCCACCCAAGTAGAATGAGAAGCAATACATGCTAAAAAAGGATGGTGTCAATGATAGAAGATTCGTTACACATGTGGAGATTGATCAAATAAAGCATATTGATTGAGAGCTGGTTTATCATTGTTAGAAAAGAGAATTATAATTGTGGAAAGGAATAAAACTAGCAGGAACTCTGTGATACTGGACTGAAATTGAAAGCATCATGGTTTTCAATATATAGTAATAGATGTAGAAATATATATGTGTTTGTGTGTGTGTGTGTGTGTGTGTGTGTGCGTGCATGTAGTATATATCATTATGGAAAGCTATATACCTTTCCTAACTCTGTCCCCTGAGAGGGTCTAAGACCAGCAACACCTCACTAGCTACGAGTACAATTTGTACCAATGTGTGGTTTCTTAAAATACCACTCTCTAGTGAAAGAAACCAGGGCTCCTTGGAGAAATAGCTGATTTCAGAGCCAGGGTAGGTAAACTACAAGATGAGCCTAGCCTTTTTATTTTGTGCTAAAAAACACAGAAAGGCTCAAAGAATTATGGGACCATGTCAAAAGGACAGAAAATTCAGCTTAACGGGGTTCCTACTGACCAAATCAAAGAAAATTTGAGCAGCAAAATAAAAATGGTAACAAAATATAACCCATTGAATAAAATAAATAAATGAACAAATGAGAAGTTCAAGGGGGAACACATTACTAACATATTTTCGAAGTCCCTATCCATAAAATATTTATTACAAAGTTAAAAATTAGTAAATTTAACTGGACAAGCCTGGCAGAGATAATCAAATGATTAAAGTAAACGTCACTGGTGACTGAACAAATTGAAATCACGCATCACCTAATAAGGTGCTATGAAAATACAGCATCATTCCTGCTAGAGATGCATAACCTGAATCTAACCATGAGGAAACTTTATGCAGACCCAAACAGAAAGGCATTCTACAAAATAACTGGCCAGTAATTGGGTCCAAGAGAAGACAGAGTGGAAGATTTACACCTCAGTGGCACGGAGAAAAGACAGAAGTTTTCTTCAAGAAAGAGTTCTAGGTTGGGTGTGGTGGCTCATGCCTGTAATCCCAACACTTTGGAAGGCTGAGGCAGGCAGATCATGAGGTCAAAAGATGGAGACCATCCTGGCCAACATAGTGAAACCCCGTCTCTCCTAAAAATACAAAAATTAGTTGGGTGTGGTGGTGCACACCTGTAGTCCCAGTTACTCGGGAGGCTGAGGCAGGAGAATCGCTTGAACCTGGGAGGTGGAGGTTGCAGTGAGCGGAAATCATACCACTGCACTCCAGCCTGGGCGACAGGGTGAGACTCTGTCTCAAAAATAAAATAAAATAAGAGTTCTACAGGAATGGAAAACCAAACACCATATGTTCTCACTGACGTGGGAGCTAAGCTAGGAGGACACAAAGGCATAAGAATGGTACGGTAGACTGGGGACTTGGTGGGAAGGATTGGAGGGAGTGAGAGGTAAAAGACTACACATAGGGTACAATGTATACTGCTCAGGTGATGGCTGCACCAAAATCTCACAAATCACCACTAAAGAACTTACTCATGTAAACAAACACCACCTGTACCCCAATAACCTATGGGAAACAAAAAAAAGAAAAGGCAAAAAGAGTTCTGAAGCACATTCGCCTATGGTGGAGGTTTAGGTTATAACTAAACTTTCCTCTTCTCTTAAATGCAGGATGGCGGCCAGGTGTGGTGGCTCACGCCTGTAATCCCAGCACTTTGGGAGGCCGAGGTGGGCGAATCGCATGGTCAGGAGATCGAGACCATCCTTGCTAACACCATAAAACCCCGACTCTACTGAAAATACAAAAATTAGCTGGCTATGGGGACACACGCCTATAGTCCCAGCTACTTGAAAGGCTGAGGCAGGAAAATTGCTTGAACCTGGGAGGCAGAGGTTGCAGCGATCTGAGATCGCACCACTGCACTCCAGCCTGGGCAACAGAGAGACGCTCTGTCTCAAAAAAAAAAAAAAAAAAAAAAAAAAAATGCAGGATGGCTACATTTCCAGTGTCCTGAGTTTACAGTACCTGATGCATCTCCAGGTGAATAGAGGAGGTTTGGGCGTTGGTAAGTAGGATGGATTGGTTTTGGATTGCTTCCAGAGTCACATTTTTGTTTTTGTAAAGGCTCAATTTATAAGACAAGGGCAGTTGTTTGTAATTCCTCAGAGAATTGGACTGCAGCCCAAGTGATATCAAAGGGCTGACCTATCCAGTCCAATTACATTATCTTCAATTTGTTTCTTTATATCAGGAAACACATTTCCAAACAGATAGAAATCAAAAGATCCCTATGTCCTACTACCATTCAACCTAGCAATCCCATTCCTGCATATACACCCAGAGGAAAATAAATTGTTCTGCCAAAAAGACCCATGCACTCAGATGTTCAGCGTAACACTGTTCACAATAGCAAAGACATGGAATCAACCAAGGTGCCCCTCAGCAGTGGACTGGATAAAGAAAATGTGGTCTAGTTCAAAGCAAAGAAATAGTTCCTTTCTTTTTTGTTGGGAGGTGGCAGATATGTTAAGGAATTTCTTTCCAGCCAGTATTTCTCTTCCACAATCTACTTAAAATTGAATCAATCATCAAGAGAGGGCTATTAGAAGAAAGTGTCCCATTTATCAGAGCTTTCTGTGAACCATCCTCCATCGCAGCATGATTTTAAACACACTGGTGGGAAGAGGCGAACCTCAAGGGCAGCGACAACATCAGCACTAATGCGTCTTAAAAATAAAGAACAGGCTGGGTGTGGTGTCTCACACCTGTATTCCCAACAGTCTGAGAGCCCGAGGCAGGCGGATCACCTGAGGTCAAGAGTTCAAGACCAGCCTGGCCAACATGGTGAAACCTCGTCTCTACTAAAAATACAAAAATTAGCTGGGCACGGTGGTACACGCCTGTAATCCTAGTTACTTAGAAGGCTGAAGCAGGAGAATCGCTTGAACCCAAAAGGCGGAGGTTGCAGAGAGCCGAGATCATGCCACCACACTCTAGCCTGGGCAACAGAGCAAGACTGTCTGGAAAAAAAGAAAGAAAGAAAGAAAGAGAGAGGGAAGGAAGGAGAGAGAAAGAAGGAAAGAAAGAGGAAGAAAGGAGAGAGAAAAAGAAGAGAGAAAGAAAGATGAAAGAAGAGAGAAAGAAAGAACAGTGAGCCAGGTGTGGTGGCTCACGCCTGTAATCCCAGCACTTTGGGAGGCCGAAGTGGGCAGATCATGAGGTCAGGAGATCGAGACCATCCTGGCCAACCCAGTGAAACCCTGTCTCTATTAAAAATACAAAAAAATTAGCTGGGTGTGGTGGCATGCACCTGTAGTCTCAGCTACTTGGGAGGCTGAGGCTGGAGAATTGCTTGAACCCGGAAGGCAGAGGTTGCAGTGAGCTGAGATCGAGTCACTGCACTCCAGCCTGGGTGGCAAAGCGAGACTACATCTCAAAAAAAAAAAAAAAAAAAAAAAAATCAAAAAAAAAAAAAAAAAAAAAAAAAAAAAAAAAAAAAAAAAAAGTAATCTAAAAAAAAAAAACAGAGAAGGGAAGGGAAAAAAGAAGGAAAGAAGGAGGGGAAAGAAAGACATTGCTGGCATTTATTTGGTGACCTGCTTGTCACGTCCAACATGTTAACTGATGAACATCTAAGAAGGCAAGCCATCTTTCCTGATGCTTTTCTTTCAAACTCGAACAAAGACCTATATCATAAATGACAGAAAACACAGAGACATCCCTACCGCTGGTCCATGATTGCCTTTTGGGGCCTGTAAGAAAAACATGGAAAGTCATTTTTTAAATAACGACCAAAGCCAGTTACAGAATACAAAACATTGTTGTCAAATTTGCTTTAATACACATAAAACTATTAGCAAGTTTTGCTTTTATTACAGTTTGGATTTGAAGAATAAGACGAATAATATAACTTGATAGAAATCTCATAAAAGTGATTGTTTAGACATTGATTTCGTTCTTAGATTTTGCAATGAAAAAAGTGACAGCACCATGAAAAATGCTATTTTCCATTATTTTGGCTGCCTATATTTTCTCAATTTTGATATAATTGGCTTTACTTGGTTTCACTTATTTCCTCCTGCTATAAAATTTGATTATATTTGTAACATGCATTTTTCAGTTAACCTAAAAGAAAATACGGTCTAGAGACTTCTGTGGTCTACACTGGTACCTGTATGGTTTAAGGGGACCAGTGTGGTCTATGGAGACCTGTCCTGACCTGTGTGGTCTACAAGGACACATGTAGTCTACAGGAATCTGCATAATCTTCTCTCAGCAGCTCAGACCCACCTGGGATGGCACACCACTAATCCCCTTCACTGGGACCTTCTCACATGCCAAGTTCATTCCTCTGGCATGTAACTGGGAATTTCCTCTGCTGGAGGCACAGGCTTCCTCTTCCTGCACCCCCCCATAACCAAGTAGGTATCATAACCTCCAGCAATCATTCTAAAGTAGTCACCCACAAAAGTGTGTCAAAAAACAAAAAAAGAAAAGAAAAAAGTCTTTTCCATGTATAAGGGTAAAACGATAAACCTTTCTTGCAGGAGATAGTTACTTTTCTCCTCCCTCCTTAGGGTGCCTCCAGAATCCGCCAGGTGAGAGATTTTGATTCTATAATGCAAGATCTAGGGCCTTCTGCCCTCTGCAACTGGGAACACACACACCCAAATAACTCAGGTGCCCTCAGGAGGCACGCTGCGACTGTCACAAGGTCACCCCTCAAGGAGATTGGGGAGAAGTTCTCATTCTTCCTCCACTTCACTGTGTAATGTAAGAGTCTCTCCACACAGTCCCCTCCCACACACGTGGAGTCTCAGTGCACTAGCCTCTGATCACTGGGGCTTTCTCTCTCCTAGAATGGGCATGGAAAGGCCTACACTGGCGGGATGGCTTTATTTCCAGAACACACATGTTCATTTCATATCTGTATGACAGTTATGACTTTACCCTTTTGAAAATTTTATTCCTACAAAACACTCACTGAAGGACACCCTAAAAGAGAACTTCCACCACCCCCCACCCCACCCCTACCCCGCCGCATCATGGACTACTCCAGGATGCCGAGGACTGACATTCACACCTACATTCTCCTTTCCTTGTGAAGTCCAAAGAACTGAGTGCCACTCTTTTCCTAGTAAGTAAACTTCTGCGTGGCTGTGCATGTATGACAGTGTATGCATGGAAACGTGCAGGTGTGTATATGTGCACGTATGTAAGTAACACACTGTGGCCGCACAGTCCCAGCCTCACACAGACCTGAGCCCAGGCTATGTCCTAACCTGGCATTTGGGGATAACACGGATGGGGAGAGGGTCAGGCAAGATCGCTGATGGAAGTTCCATACAAGGGGCCCCACAATGATGGCTCAATAAATATTAGCTATTAGTAAGAGTTCACACCTGCAGAGCTGCTCCTACACCATGAAAATTAGTCAGAAATCACTCTCCTTCACGTACATGGTAACTACTAAGCACGTGCAGAGCAGCACTGTTTTCTGACACTAGCACTGCTTCCTTATTTTATAAACTGAGCCTAACCCTGGGTGGTGATAATTAGATCAGATGATATTCTGCTAATTAGATGATATTCTACTATTACATACATACCAAGGAGTACTTAAATATAAGTAAGCTGCAGCAGAACTCAAAAGCCCAGATGTGCCAAGTCATTCCTAACCTGGAAAACAGAACATTGCTGAGGTCCTTGAGGGTCCCAAATGCCCCCTGCCTTCCATCAGAGGCAACTCCTGATCTCAAGATGGGCTTTCTCAATCGCTGATGGAGTTTTTTTCCCCCTAGTCTTACCATGCGATGGACACAATCCTAAACAAGATATTGTTTAGTTTTATCCATTTTCAAACTTTATATAAATGGAATGTTGTAGGTATGATTCTACAATTTGCTTTTTTCAGGTAGAATGTTACTAGAGATGGTTCTGTACTGATGGTGAAGCTGTCTGCATTTATTTTCACTGTTTTCCATCATCTGAGCACACCAAACTCTATGCATTCGGTCTCTGGCACATGGATATTTGGGGGCTTCTGGCTTTTGCTGCCGAGGCCATTGAGATTATGAACACTCCTGTCCACGTCTCCTGGGCCACATGAGTTCTCTCCATGCGATCCCAGGAGCAAGAGTGGAATTGCCAGATAATACACGTTGGACACCTGGCTTTAAAATGTGGCTTAGCGGGCGTGGTGGTGGGTGCCTGTAATCCCAGCTACTCAGGAGGCTGAGGCAGGAGAAGCACTTGAACCTGGGAGGCAGAGGTTTCAGTGAGCCGAGATTGTGCACTCCAGCCTGGGCAACAAAGCGAGACTCCATCTCAAAAACAAAAACAAAAAACACATGGCTTAGTGCCAGGCTTAAGGATAAAGGTATGGGAGGTTTATGCCCTAACATATTCCACTGTTATCATTTATAAAGACAAATGATATTTGTCCCTATTGTCCTTATTGTCATTTATAAAGACAAACCATCATCTCATTGTTTCTGGTCAGGGTGGTATTGTCATTGCTGTGATGAGGCTGGACCATGAGGAGCACAGACACCTCTGCAATTGACACCAAAGCCTGACCCTTTACTTGAGAGTGCAACCGGCTTCCCAAGGTAAACTCAGTAGTGACGTGCTGATTTTCCAGTTTACAAAGGGCTGCGTAGTTATTAGACTGGTTTTCACATTAGTGGGAGGCATTCTGAGCATCTCACTTAAGGACTGCACGAGAGGAAAACATGGAGTGAACTCGCTGACAACAATGTCTGAAATCCGGGGTAATTAGTTCCATCAGAACAATCCCAATTATATTCCTAATTCTCTCCACCTTGCTGAAAGCATCAAAAGCAAACCATATTGGCATCATTATATTCCTACTCAGAGGTCTTTATCACCAGCACTGGGAATGGAGAAGGGGTTGAGGAAGGGGCCAGAGCCCAGGGCACAAGGGCCTGAAAATCAAAGAGTGGCTGGTGTAGGAAGAGGGAGGGGACTGAGTTTCCGGTGGTCTCCTGAAGAATTCAAGTAACACACATGGGAGAACATTTATAACGTCAGCTCCAGAGACATCTTGGTAGCTGAAGGAGGAAAGAAAAGAACTTTCATCTGAGGAATTTGAGACCTTTCAAATTATTAAGCCCAGAGAGATATTAAAATAGGACAGTAAGCCGGACACAGTGGCTCATGTCTCTAATTCCAGTGCTTTCGGAAGCCAAGGTGGAAGGAGCGCTTGAACCTAGGAGGTCAGGACAAGCTTGGGCAACACAGCAAGACCCCATCTCTGCAAAAAATACAAAACTTAGCCAGGTGTGGTGGCGTGCACCTGTAGTCCCAACTACTCGGAAGGCTGAGGTGGGAGGATTGCTTGAGCCCAGGACATGGAGGCTGCAGTGAGCTATGATCGCACCACTCCTCTCCAGCCTGGGTGACAGAGCAAGACCTTGTCACAAGAAAAAGACATCAATCACTCCTCCCTTTTAACTATGTATTCATCTCTTGGAACTGCTTGCTATTGCCACAAGTAGCTACAAGTGAACCTAATAATTCCACACTGGACAGTATAACCCACACCCTTTGCCTTACCAATGAGTAGCCATTAATCAATGTCATTTCTATAAACCAATGAGAATTTCTGGCAGACAGCTGTGTATCAGCCCATTCCCTGTCCCTTTTGCCTTTAAAAATTCACTTGCAAGTGCTGCCAATCGGAGTGTTCATTCAGGGGAACTTGAATCTATGGTCTTGGGTTGCAGTCCTCAAGCTTGGCCCCGGTCAGTAACATACTCTTACCGATTTTGCCTCAGCTTCTTCCTTTTAGGCCGACATAAACTAATCCAACAGGTTGTCATTAAGTATCATTATTATGTTTACTCAATCAGAACAAGATGTTTTGTTTCACCTGCATTTCCTGCGTGTCAGGAGCTGTTGGATTCACCTGTAAGATCAGGGATGTCGCCCCATTAGATCCACAGAGATCCACCTGGGGTAGCTGACGTGCCCTACCTCACACAGCCAGCAGAGGGCAGTGCAGAGCCCACACTTGCAGCTTAGCCATTGACACCTGTAGAAAGAATCGCATGTTCAGAAGTCCTTTTACCTTCTGCCTTGTCCAGCAGGAGGGCGCTCAGGCCACAGGCTCTATGATGGCTCCCTGAGCAAGACAGACTTAAGGCAATGCAGAGAAAAACACCTCAAAAAGGAACTAGCCCTTCTCTAACAGCAGCCTCCTCTTTAGCCTTAAATTCTGGTGTGTTCTCTCTGCTTTACCAAAGAAGTCCTCCTAGGAAGTGGCAGGCCCACCTGGCCACTTTCATGGGTTGAGGTGTGAAAGAAATTAACCTGCAAGTCACCTACTAGCTGGTCCACACCTGCATCCTCAGCCTGGTCAGAGAATAGAAAGGCTAGCCCACCCTGGGTCATGTACCCACAGGAGCATGGTGACATCCAGTTGAAGTCTGGGGGCACTCGGTAACTGGAGACAGATGAACGCACAACAGTAGGAAGTCCAGCCCCTGCAGCTCGTGCTGGAGTGACAGGCCAGGAGCAGACCCTTTAGCACAATGCCCCGGGTACACAGATGGCTGCACGGCCACATCCCAGGACCCTGGAGCCTCTCTGAGAGCTCGTTTCTCCTGGACAGCTTCAACAAAGGGCCCAAGAAGACCATTTCTGCTGAGAGAAATGGAAGACGATTCACTCTCCATCCTAAGCAGATCTGTAGGACAGCCCCTAGAGCTTGAGAAGGTGGAAGGGAAGGAAGTTTTTGACTGGGACAAGGGTCTTTCTTGCTCTTAGCACCTAGAAGGGCACATGGGCTCAGGAGATGCTGAATGACCTTCAATTTGGGCTGAATCTCAGAAACACAGGGAAGGCGCATCAAAGTGCACAGACCACATGTGTGCACTCACACCAGGTCCCCACACACCTCCCTGTGCCACTCCAAGTCACACAGCAAACTGCTAAGCAGAGCCCCTGAGCATGCGAGCCCTCCCCCAGAGCCCATCAGGAAATAAGCCCAGCTCAAAGACAGGAAACAAAAATACCAGAAAGAAGCCACATTGATGTGGGGAAAATTGAGAAGTCAGCCAGGACGCTGGGCAACCCACAGGCCAGCAAGGTCCCGAGACCCAACTGCCCCTGAGCTGGAGACCTAGGTCTGCCCAAGAAGTAGCTGCTGCCAGACCACCCGAGACAGACAGCAGGGCCACCCTAGATTCTCCCCTCTGCTGTAAGATGCAACCCAGGAGGAAGCTAAGACTCGGAGTCTGGGAATGTCAGTGTGAGGCCAGGAATGAATGCAAGGCTGATCAGCCATGGACAGACACAACAGGACAAGCTGTCTTGAGCCCAGGTGTCCTGTTTCCCATCCCCAGGTACTTGGATCAAGATACTAGCAGTGTGGACAATGGGTGGGAGGCTGACTGTCGTGTGATTAAGCTGTGGACAATTGTGGAAATGTGTGTGACTGTTGGAAACTGTGTATATGCCTGTTTAGGTAGGTATCATTTCTCAGATACCTGCTGTCTGCTTCACTGGTTTTCTGTCATCTCTCATTGCAAGTGGTGCATGGCATTTTTAAAATCCATCAGGAAATGAGTTTTCTGGCACTGTTGTCAGATTTCCTGTTTATTGACACGAAATCTGACCACCATTAGAATTTTAAAGTCTGAAACATTTCCCAAGAAATAGTACAAAAATTAGTAGAATGTTCTTGAAGAAACCCCTAACCAGGCTAACATAGCTGAAAATGCTCCAATGAAACTTCAAAAGGAAGAACATCTCCCATGCGGTTAATTCAAGATTTCCTGTCTCTTAATTGCAATCTGATTTTCTAGATTCTTGTGTAAAGTGTGCTTAAAGTCCACACAACAGGAGACTTTGGACAATGCTTTTAATGGCAAGTGATCACAGCAGGTCTGCGGAGGCTCGGGGCAGCGCTCAGGCCTTGCCCAGTTTCTTCTTGATAAAGTAGCTCACCAGCCGCTGCGGCCTCTGCTGGAACTCAGCGAGCACATTGCAAGGGCTGCTGATCTGGTCCCCTTCCAGGCGGTTCAGGAGGGTGACACATACCACAGCCGCTGCAGAGGGCAAAGACGACATCAAGGCAAGGTGCCGGGGGTCTAACAGTTCACAGGGAAGGAATGAAGGATCCACGAGCACTGGCGACTCAGGAAACCAGGCTGCCCATTCAGCCAGGCAGGGCCGGAGGATGCAGTGAGGGAGGGAAAGGCGCTGGTCCAGGCACTCGGAAGGCTCCTCCCTTTCTGACACCTCCCTGCCCCGTCCCTCCCTTACCCTCAGCTTCCAAAAGGAATTCCCCATTCCAGGACCAGCTCGGGGCTGCAAGCACTGCCTTGAAAGGCACACTTTGGCCAAGGTGATGAGGGAATTCTGCAGAGCTTTGAGTTACCCTTCAAGGGTGGCTAGGACCTTGGGGATGGATGAACCGCAACTCCGAAACCCAAAGCGCTTTGAAAGCCGAGATTTTTATAGAGCTGGTGGCAGCCTCGTGGGGCAGCAAAATCTTTTTTGTCATCTTTCCCGTACAAGGACACTGAGAATCCTGCATTTTGTCAGGTGACAATCAAAGGACATTGAACACAGTGTTGTAAGGATAATACGTATGTCAGAAAGTGACTCGGGGGCAGGGGAGATAGAAGCCAGAAATGGGTACTGGGGTACTCCAGGAGATGCCCCAGTGAGGGGGTTCCAGGAGAGCAGAAGCAGAGAGGAGAGGGGGCACCGAGGCCCATCGAGTGCCGCCTACCTTGGAGGCCACAGGCGCTGCACATGGCGGCAAACACCGAGGACTCCATCTCGATGTTCCGGACGCCGGCTGTGTAGGCCGCCTGCAGATATGTCTGCTTGTCCTTCTCTGTGTAGGAGCAGAAAGCACCATCCAGACGGCCCTGCCCTGAGGCACACATGGAGACATGAGAACCACAGGGATATAGTAAGTTCCTACAACACATCAGCGCCACGATGCCTGAGGGACACAGGGACAAGCAAGACCCACCCAGGTCCTGCCAAGGTCCACTCAAATGGGTCATTCTGGCCACCCTGGGAGAGGTGCAATGAGACAGCAGCCTGGCACGTGGAAACCCCAGCCCACAGTGAGAAGGCAAGCTCAGGGGAGGGACCAGAGTTCCCTGGCTGAAAGACGCCTCCTGGTATCCACTGCCTTACCTTCATAGAAGTCCAAGGTACACATGGTGTTCCCCACCACTGTGGGAAACTCGCTCAGCTCTGTAGAACACACAAACAGCTCCTGCACCAGCTGCTTATTCAGGTCCGTTTTCCGGACCACCCGCTTCCCCAGGATAATCTGCTCAAACTCTGCCTTGAAGCAGGTATCCACTGCCTGCTCTGTTATGACCACGGAGCCAGGCTCCAGACCTGGGAGGAAAAGCAGACATCAAGATTATGCAGGACATGAAACAAAGTAAAATAAACTATAAGAAGAGAGGAGACAATTATGCAGGGCAGCTAGGGACCACGCAGCAAAGCACAAGGAGGAAAGAAACGATCCATCCGCACATCCAAACAGGAAGCATCCAGGACTGTTCTCGAATACACAGCGACCCATTTTCCCATTAAACTCTTTTAAAACTATGAAAGTAATTAATGCATGATCATTATAGACACTATGGAAGAGAAAAGCAAAAAGAAGAAAGCAGAGGGCCGGGCACAGTGACCCATACCTGCAATCCTAACACTCTGAGAGGCTGAGGCGAGCACATCACCTGAGGTCAGGAGTTCAAGACCAGCCTGGCCAACATGGCGAGACCCCATCTCTACTAAAAATACAAAAATCAGCCGGACATTGTGGTGATGTCTGTAATCCAAGCTACTTGGGGGGCTGAGACAGGAGAATGGCTTGAACTGAGGAGGTGGAGGTTGCAGTGAGCTGAGATTGTGCCACTGCACTCCAGCATGGGCAAAAAAGAGCAAACTGTTTAAATAAAATAGCCAGGACCCTTCGGGTACTTTGTCCCATGTTTCTGCCTTCCATTCATTGCAATTTCCCACTGTTGTCTGTCACTGAACCCATACCATGATGTGTTTCATTGATTCCCTACTTCGTACCTTGTTCATATTTAAGATTTTAAGCAAATACTTGAAAAGTAAACCAGCAAAAAGCAGACTGGAACAGTATAACGAACTCCCATACCCTAAACCCAGGTGAGCTATGACCAGCTGCTGACCTACCTGGCCTTCCTCTCATATTGATGCATTATTAGGGTCCAGTTCATGTGTTCTGGGCATGCCTTCCTGGAGTAGTTTTGTGTTTGTAGGGACACTACTTACTACTCTGCTCCTTATTCTTTTGTGCTATAATAACTTTAGATGAGATTTGGCCATTGCTATGGACTGGGACTGAATGTTGGTCTCTCCCTCAAAATTTACAGGCTGAAATTCTAACCCCAAAGGGGGTGGTTTTAGGCAGCAGGGCCTTTGGAAGGTGATTAGGTCATGAGGGTGGAGCCTGCATAAGTGGGATTAGTGCCCTCATAAAAGGGGCCCCAGAGAGCCGCCTGCCCCTTCTGCCATGTGAAGACACAGGGAGAAAACAGAGCTCTATGAATCCGAAAGCTAGCCCTCACCAAACACCAAGTTTGCTGACCCCTTGTCCTTGGACTTCACAGCCTCTAGACTATAAGAGATACATTCTTGTTGTTTATAAGCCACTTAGTCAATGGCATCTTGTCTATCAACCCACAGGGACTAAGATAACCATGATCGGTTTCTGGTGCAAAACTGATTCTCCTAAACATGTGGGAGGGAACAAGAAGGCAGAAGATCTTTTCCGAGCTCCCAAGTCAGTTGTTTTCATGAAACATTAAAAAACACGGCCGATTGCAAAGACCTTCACTTCACTCCCCACCTGTATCTGAACCCCTCTTTCCCTTGCTACTCCTGCGGCTGTTCTGGGCAATTCAGAGTCTCCTTGCAGCAGCTTCTCCCAGCACTGGGGCTGGAGCTAGAGGAGAGCTTGGCCAATGCGCCTTGGTGAACCCACAGGGCCTAGAGTGTTAGAGCCCCTGGGATTCCAGCGTCACTCACATCGGGACGTGCAGGTCCCCTCCAGTGTCGGCTGCCATCTTCACTGTGTCCCCTGAACCTTCCTAGGAATACATGGAACTCTTGTTCTCAGGTTTGTCTGTCGCTCTGAGCTTCCTCCTGAGCAGCTGCCAACACAACCCAGATCTTGAGGCTTTTTGTTCCCACCCGTTCACACTTTGAGGTTTGTGAGAATAGCACACCACACTTTATTATCAACTGTGTCCAGGGGTTTTGGGTTTTCTCCCTACTTGCTCTTTCCATTTTTATGAAGCAATTGAGGGAAATTCAAAATCCACCCTATTCCCGCCAGAATTCTCCGATCATTGTTTTAAAAATGACTCCAGAGCAAAAACTCAAGAACCATTTGCTAGAGTTCCTAGCAGAGGCCAACATGCTATGTATGCATAGCTGTGAGTATCTTACTGGAGACTAAGTCTGCAGGACCAAGACAGCTCATGGCCATTGGCATGTGGTCTAGGGACAATTTCACTAAACCTGGAATTATAGTCATACAAACACAGATTGTACATGTCATTCTCTCTACATAACAAAAAGAAAAGAGACAATATAACATATTTAAAAGATTTGGGTCTAAAGCAAGTCCCCTTTCAAAGTCAGGACACTGAAATTCTAGATTTATTGTAAATCCTAGACAGTCCAGACCTAGACAGCCTGGGACAGGTACACACAGGCCTGACCAGCAGCATCAAAGCTCAGCTTTCTCTAGGGCACTTGCAGGCTTCTTCCCTGAGCTCGAACACCCAAGTTGGAGCAGGAATCGCTAGAACCCAGTTTTTAGCAGAAAGAATGATACAGAGTTGGAACCCCAGAGAGCAAGACCACTTATTTAAAACACATCTGGCAGGTGGCTCACGCCTGTAATCCCAACACTGTGGGAGGCCAAGGTGGGCAGATCATGAGGTCAACAGATCGAGACCATCCTGACCAACATGGTGAAACCTCATCTCTACTAAAATATAAAAATTAGCTGGGAGTGGTGGCACGCATCTGTAGTCCCAGCTACTCAGGAGGCTGAGGCAGCAGAATTGCTTGAACCTTGGAGGCGGAGGTTGCAGTGAGCCGAGATCGCACCACTGCACTCCAGCCTAGTGCCTGGTGACAGAGCGAGACTCTGTCTCAAAAAAAAAAAGACATCTGCCTATCAGACTTTGGCTTACAATTCAACAATTTGTTAGCTTTTGTGTCCTCACGAAATCTCATTCTTACTTTGCCGTCTTTGGTTTTTGAAACATGTTGAGGACAGGGACATTTTGAGCTAATTTAAGGACACTTATCTGAGTTTTGCCCTGCACCTCTCTCTTCTCCGCTTTGATTTTCCTGTGGCTTTTCTCATAAGGTGCTTCAAATCTTAAATCTCATAGGGAGGAGGAAAAGTAAGCAAAGGAAAGGGGCGAATGGAGAGGGGGGATTAGAAAGAATAAGAGAGAATCAAGCAGACAAGAAGGCACAAACCGTGTACCCACAAAAGGATGGGTTTCCCCACATGCACGGGGTGGTGCCCTTCTGCTGCCTAGCTCCGGGGTGCAGGTTGTGGGAATGGGTTGGACAAAAACGACAAAACAAACTTCTTTTCACACCTCCTGTTAATAAGCTCTCCTTGAACACAGCAAAGAAAGGAACTCTTTGTGTCTAATCCCACACCAAACAGAAGCTGCCTCGGCATCCCCCAGTCTCTCATCCATTCACAGGGCAAGAGGCCCCTCTGCAGACCTTACCTATCCCACCGGAAGTGCCAATGCGGATGATAGTGACATCGGAGCACCGGGCATGGTACAGCAGCTTTATGAGCTCATGCAACATGATTGAGATAGAAGGAATGCCCATACCATGCTGGAACCAGGGAGAAACACCCATGTTAAGCCAAGGCTGTGACTTTGCCACTGTTCTGGTTGACTTTTCATGTTATGTACTTTAATCTACTACAGCCATTGTCATGGTGATGGAAGATACACGTCTTAAACATAAATTTAAGAACCAGTAACACTTTGGGAAACTTAAAAGTGTTCTCAAAGCTGTCAAAGACAAAACCCCATTTGATTGACATAATTTGTCAAGTAGGTAACAGCTGAGGAGCCAGGGGCTCAGCAGGGAAGCAGCAGTCTGCTATCGCCAGGTAAGAAACAGCTCCTTCTAGCATCTGAGCCCCTGCATAAATGCCCACCCTACTCCCCCACACTCCTGCCACAGGGTAGAGCTATCTCCTTTCTCTTTTTTCCCTACACCCTCTGCTTCAGCCAAACGAAGTAACTGGCTGGCTCCTCAGCCCACTGGACACAAGACACCTTGCTGATCTTGTACCTCTGCCTGTGCCTTTTCCTCTCTTTGGGATCTCTGAATACCCCTCCTCCTGCTCTCCCCTTCAGAGCCCCCTTCCTGGTGTCACATCTTCCATGATGCCTCTCCCGAGATGCCCTCAACACTTTCCAGGGGCTCTTCCTTGGCTGAGGCATACAGTGGAGGCATCCCTGATGGAATTGGTCATGGAGCCTTACACACAGGAAAGCTTTGCACAGACTATCAGTAACTGCATACTGCCTCGGCTCCCCAGTGTGTTCTAGCTGGTTGACATAGCTAGAGGCCTCAGCTGCATATCTCACCACAAGGGGTTCCCTTTCCTCACTCTGCAGCAGTTCATTTATATTGCTCCTGACAAAGAAAATCAAAACTGAAAAATGAAACGTCTTCTATGGTAGAATCTAGAGATTTCTGTGTTCACTATGCTCACTGCTAAATCAAAATGTGTTTTGAAGTAACTCTCTATGAAGTGGCAGAGGGGATAAAAGGGCTGGTACTTTGAGGCTCTCCTTCCATCCTGCTCCAGGCAGGGCACCCTCTCCCATCCCTCCTGTACACCCCAAGCACTCTAACTCCCTGCACCTGCCACCCTCACACTGTGTAGACAGACAGCTGTGCATTTGCATTTGTGTACTTAGCCTCCCCTGGAGACTGAGCCTCAATAATCTCTGAATCACAACTACCATGGGCTCACCCTGCTCCCAGCCATTTAGAGTAAACAGGTGTTAGGGGACCAGCTATCTGTGTGTGCAGAGGGGTGGGGTGCAGGGGCTTGCAGAACCTAGAGACTGAGAACAAGGGAGGGCAGGTACTCACACTGACAGACAGCACGGGTCCTACTTTATACATGGCGTAGCGGTCAGTTCCCGCGCAGATGTTGGGATAGTCTCTATCCGGGCTGTCAAGGCCCAGCTCTGCACCAACGTACCTGATGAAGGCTTTCATCCGGGAGGGGCTTCCACCAACACACACAAACTGCAGCCAGAGAAGACAGACCCCCATAAGTGCACTGTCTATAGCAGGAGTCCTCAAGTGGGGTCCCTACACCAGCAACATCAGTCCTCAAGCAGGGTCCCTACACTGCTAAAAATAGAAGTTCACCGGCCTCAGTAGGACCTGCTGAATCTAAGGGTCCCAGTAATCTGCTTTAACAAGTTCACTGGTGAGTGCTGAGTGGGGGCGGCCATGCATCAAAAGGCAGTCACCTCCACAAACACAGGAATCCAGACCCTCTCTCTCTCTGAGGAGGTAATTCCAGGTCCTGCGCATACTCGGCCTCCCTCTGTCATGTAGAAGGCAGCCTGTGGAGAGAGCCTGGGTTTCAAACAAGAGGGAGCAACTCCTCACTGTCCCTCTGTGTTATCAGGGCCCCCAGAAACGGGCTACTGATCACTCTCTCACCTGGTCACTTGAGTGCCAAATGTCCACTTGGGAAGAACCAGGTGAAGCCTAGAGGACGTTCATGAAGTGACAGCTATTCTTGGTGGGTCTCTCTCAGAGAAGTAAAAACTTTAATTTGCAGAACGTCATGTAAGAAAATGTTGGTTTTGCCAAAAAAAAAAAAAAAAAAAAAAAAAAAAGTGAATAAGTTTTTAAAGAGTTTGAGGATGGCTGGGCATGGTGGCTCACACCTATAATCACAGCACTTTGGGAGTGGGCAGGTGGATCACCTGAGGTTAGGAGTTCCAGACCAGCTTGGCCAACATGGTGAAACCCTATCTCTACTTAAAAATACAAAAACTAGCTGGGCATGGTGGCAGGTGCCTATAATTCCAACTACTCAGGAGGCTGAGGCAGGAGAATCAATTGAACACGGGAGGCAGAGGTTGCAGTGAGCTGAGATCACATCACTGCACTCCAGCCTGGGCAGTGAGACTTCAGCTCAAAAAATTAAAAAATAAAAAATAAAGAGTTTGAAGATAAAAGCAATGAATTATTCCTAAAAATACAAAAGAAAATTTCATAGCCTGGAATAAAAATCACTATAGATTAACTTAATAGGATGAATGAAAATTTAATGAATTAAAAGCACATGGAAAGTTGTCTACAATTTGAAACCAACACTATGAAAGAACAGATGATTGATAAGACCTAACATTATTGTTTAATTATGATCCCATGTAGCAGCATTGGATTCTAGGGTCCTGGTATATTTTGATTTTTTATTCTATATGTCAGTTCATCTTTACCCATTAGACATTTCAAAGTCTTATGTTAAGATAAATCAGAACTGAGGGACTTAAGACTTTGTAGAAAAAATCAACTGGAAGCTGCAAGAAGCAAAATAAGAAATTAAAGGCAATTAACCAAATAGAATATCAATGTTTATTATATTACAAACAATATGCAAGGACCTTTATTTACTATCCTTTGCTTCCCTAGGAAATTTTTACATCTTTCTCTTCTCTCAATGAAGCATTAGGAAGTTTATTTTATATATTGTTTCAAATACATAGTTATGCCTCTTATAGCAGTGTTCTGGTAAGCAAGGAATCACATATACACAACAGTGGTCTCAGGAAATTACAGATTACCGTTTTTTACTGTAGCTTTTCTCTGTTTAGATATGTATAGATGTATAAGTGCTTACCACTATGTTATAACTGCCTAAGTATTCAGGACAGTCACGTGCTATAGAGGTTTGTAGCCTAGGGGCATACGGCCCAGGCAAGTAGGAGGCTCTACCACCTAGGTTTGTGTGGTTACACTCTGTGTCGTCCACACTACCATGAAATACCTAAGGCTGCATTTCTTGGACCGTATTCCCACCGTTAAGCAATGCATGACTGCACTGAATTTGCAAGAGATGAATTAGGGAGCAATATGGCACTACTTAGGATCGTTTTCTTTTACTTGCTAGTTCACATACTTGAAAGTTAAAAATTTGCAAAAATTTGATAAACATTATGTCTTCATAAACCTGTCAGCTGTGGCCTCTCAAGCATTTGTGGGTTGGTCTATTTGTATTATACAGGGGGAGGTTGATCTTAAGACAAATCCCAAGGAGTCAACACATGGCCCCTTACCTTCACATCTCCAAACATGGCTGGGAAATTGTGTCTGCTAGTGGTGAGATTGAAATGATAGAGAATATCTTCTTTCATTGTTGCTATGTTTGGATTTGAAAGTCTGACGAGGCAATCACTGTTAAAAAACAAGAAAGGTTGTTTGATGGCTTACAGAACATCAGTGCCCGACAGCTGAGATTATCACAGAAGTGGCCTATGTCAGACACAGGCTCATTGTGGGAGGACAGGGCCAGACCCTGGAGATTAAGACAAGCCCAACACTGCCAAGGTCCCCACTTGCCTCCCCTCTGCTCCTCCCTCTTCTCCTTCCTCCTAACCCCTGCTGCTCCCAGGGCTGTTTGGAAGGCAAAAGGGATGAAATCAGAAGAGCACATAAAAGTACAAAGATGGGGCCGGGCGCAGTGGCTCATGCCTGTAATCCCAGCACTTTGGGAGGCCAAGATGGGTGGATCACGAGGTCAAGAGATCGAGACCATCCTGGCCAACATGGTGAAACCCCGTCTCTACTACAAAATATAAAAATTATCTGAGTGTGGTGGTGTGTGCCTGTAGTCCCAGCTACTAGGGAGGCTGAGGCAGGAGAATTGCTTGAACCTGGGAGGCGGAGGTTGCAGTGAGCCACGATTGCGCCACTGCATTGCAGCCTGGCATCTGGTGACAAAGCAAGACTCTGTCTCAAAAAAAAAAAAAAAAAGTACAAAGATGGAAAAGTTCAATCTAGCTATACAGGGAGTATAGAGTATAGCCAGCTGCTCCTCTAATCAAGTTCATTCCATGTATAAACTTGACTTTATTTTAAAACTACTATGTTTACCATAGGAAATATGAACAGAAATAGAAGGAAAAACAAGTTCTAATCCTACCTCCCAGAGAAAACCTTCCCAAACTGCACACCTTCAATTTTGTTTTTTTGTTACACTAGCTACCACTTCTCTAGCACAATATTCAATAAGAGTGACAAGATAAGACATCTGTTGGCCAGGTGCAGTGGCTCACACCTGTAATCTCAGCACTTTGGGAGGCTGAGGCAGGCAAATCACAAGGTCAGGAGTTCGAGACCAGCCCGGCCAACACAGTGAAACCTCACCTCTACTGAAAATACAAAAATTAGCTGGGCATGGTGGCAGGTGCCTGTAATCCCAGCTACTCCTGTAATCCCAGCCTGGGCATGTCCAGGCTGAGACAGGAGAATCACTTGAACCCAGGTGGCGCAGGTCATAGGGAGCCAAGATTGCGCCACTGTACTACAATCCAGGCGACATGGGGAGAGTCTATCAAAAAAAAAAAAAAAAAGACATCTATTTATTTACTTTTATTCATGGTGGCTGCTAGAAAATGTACATGTGGCTCATGCTAGTCTAGAACAAGTGTCAGCAAACTTTTCTTCATAAAAGGCCAGGTAATAGGGAACAGGCATTCCCACACCATGCTCAGGCACCAGGAATGGGCATCTGGGCCGTGCCGGGCAATGGACCTGCTGCCGGTGATCCTTGCCTCCTGGGTCTTGGGGCAGCGAGGGAGCCGGCGGGTGTGGGCTGAGGGGCTGCAAGCACCATGGAGGGGGTGCTGTCCAAATGGACCAACTATCTGAGTGGTTGGCAGCCTCAATGGTTCCTTCTCTGTGGGGGAATATTGTCCTGTCATGATTCTCCTGAAAATGCCTGGGAAGGCTGCAAAGTAGCATCCAAATGGCAGTCTGTGAAATTCAAGTTCATTCTGTAGATAATACAGGCATGGATCTGATAATCCTCGGGGAAAAATATTTCTACCTGAAGGCCAGAAGTGTGACTGAGAGACAGTGGTGGCTGGTAGCCCTGGGATCAGCCAAGTCTTGCCTGACTGACAGTAGGACCCAGAAGGAGAAAGAGTTTGCTGAAAACACTGAAAACTTGAAAACCAAAATGTCAGAACTAAGACTCTACTGTGACCTCCGTGTTCAGCAAGTAGATAAAACAAAAGTAGTGGCCACAACTGGTGTGTCCAATTCTGAGGAAGGAATTGATGAGGGAACTTTGCTGAAATCAACCTGTAATATGTTTCTGAAGACCTTGGAAGAACGCATGCAGATTACAAATGCAGGCTTCGCCTCTGAGCTGCTCTACTGCACTCCACCAGGATTGCTGCAACTGGCCATGCTCAAGTCCAGCAAGATGAAACATCCTATTATACAATTCACAATTCATTGGAAAGGCAAATGGAGTTGAGCAACTGTGAAAATGGATCTTTAAATATGGAAATAAATGATGATGAAGAAACCCTAATGAAAAATAAGAATTCCTTATATTTGAAACCTGCAGAGATAGATTGCAGCATCG
Organism: Plecturocebus donacophilus; assembly: GCA_004027715.1. Classification (NCBI taxonomy): domain Eukaryota; kingdom Metazoa; phylum Chordata; class Mammalia; order Primates; family Pitheciidae; genus Plecturocebus; species Plecturocebus donacophilus. The sequence continues at coordinate 75,812 of PVKP010007213.1, forward strand.
CAAGTGAGGAAAATACGGATGATAATATAACAGTCCAATTTGAAATAATGAAGGAAAATGGAGTGGAAAACCTGGAAAACCATGACAATAATTTGACTCAGTCTGGATCAGACTCCTCAAGTTGCTCTCCAGAATCCCTCTGGGAGGAAGGCAAAGAAGTTATCCCAACTTTCTTTAGTACCACGAACACAAGCTTTAGTGACACTGAACTTCTGGAAGACAGTGGCATTCCCACAGAAGCATTCTTGGCATCATGTTATGCTGTGGTTACAGTACTGGACAAACTTGGCCCTACGGTGTTTGCTCCTGTTAAGATGGATCTTGTTGGAAATATTAAGCAAGTAAATTCTAAGCATATAAACAACAAAGAAGAGTTCACCACTCTCCAGAAGATAGTGCTACATGATGTGGAGGTCGATGTAGCCCAGGTTAGGAACTCGGTGACTGAAGCCTTCTTGTGGCTGAAGAGAGGTCTCAGATTTTTGAAGGGATTTTTGACAGAAGTGAAAAATGGGGAAAAGGATATCCAGACAGCCCTAAGTAACGTGTATGGTAAAACACTGCGGCAACACTGTGGCTGGGTAGTTCGAGGGGTTTCTGCATTAGCTTTAAGGGCAACTTCCTCCTATGAAGATTTTGTGGCCGTGTTAACCATAAAGGAAGGTGACCACCAGAAAGCAGCTTTCAGTATTGGGATGCAAAGGGACCTCAGCCTTTACTTCCCTGCCATGGAGAAGCAGCTGGCCATACTGGACACTTTATATGAGGTCCACAGGCTGGAGTCTGATGAGGTGGTATGATAGCTGCTGGGCAGCAGCTCCTAACTTCAGGGAATAAAGTGCTAAAGTGTTGTGTTGCCCTACTTAATTTCCAGCAACGGCCTCAGCCCTCTCAACCCCTTCACTTGGGGGGATGAACAGGAGGAGGCAAAACCCAGTGCTTCTATATATAATTTTTAAAATGCATATGTGTTTTGTGTATTTAAAGATCAAGGTGCTATATATTTCAGTTCAGCAGGCCTACTGGAAACCAAATGATCAGGTGTTATAGACTTGAACAGCAAGTTATAAGAGCAGATTTAACAAATGAATTTACTGTTACTGTGTTTTGTATTGTTTTTAGATTTTAGTTTTAATGGACCACCCAAACGCAAGCTGAAAATCAGGAGATTTCATTTTGAGTACTATAATTCATAGCCAGTGTTTCAGCCAACTTAGAATTAGACTAGACACTTGGAGGTAGTATAAGCCGCTTTGTTGAAGCTGTGTGGAGTTTGCTGTTCCTAGATGTTCTTCAGTGGACCCTCTTCACTGTAACTCTGTCAGTGATAAGGGCCTGTAAAGTAAAGATGTTCAGGGCATTCACGTGACCATGCAATTGTGGGAGGTGAAGAAGACATGGACAGGAGTCCCATCCTTGTTGAGAGGCATGAGGCTGCTGCTCTGAGATTAATGGTGTGCCCTAATCCCAAGCTGGAGGGGAGAATGTGGGAGAGGTGGGACAGCTCGTTTGAGATGATGCCTCCTGACTGCCTACCATGTACCAGCATTGTTCTCCATGCGGTATCTCAGTGGGACATCACAAGGAATGATACTCAAAGGGATTATTACCCCACTTCAAAAGCAAGGTTTAGAAGTTGAGGGATCTGTTCAGTCACATAGTTTCTAAGTAGAGGAGCCAGGTAACTTCCAAGTGTGACCTGGACCACCTCTGTATCAAAGTCATAAGGAGTGCTTGTTCAAACAGCAGATTCCCAGGCCTTATTTTGACCTAAAGAACCAGAATCTAGGTGGTGGGACATAGGAACCTGCATTTCGATAAACTTTACACATGATTCTTCTGCGCACGGTATTGAAGAGCAACTAGATTAAATTCTAGTTTACAGAATTCCCAGTTTTCTTCAACTAAACGATGTGTCCTTTTTTTCAGAGGAGGAGGCTGCCATTTAAATAAAATAGCTAAACGGAGAGTGAGAAGTGGAGCAAGTTTACTCAGCAATATTCTAAATTGAGCCAGCATCGACACCCAGCCAGCAGGCCTTGGCTTTACATTCAGGGGCCGTGGCTCTGAACCGATCAATCGTAGTTTAATCACCAAAAGTGCAGAGCAGGCAAAATGCAGCTGTTCATCAATCTCAAAAGCTTTGGGACAGTGTCATAGTTCAAAGATGAGACTTCAGTATTTCATAAAACAATGCTGAGTGGGCGTTCTTCTGCAGTGTGATGCCCTAGCCCTGGCCCTGGTCTCAGTAGACCATGCTACCTCGAGTGTACATAGGAGAGAAGCCATGGGTACCTTCCCCGTTAGAGGCTACTTCCTTCCAGTAGCAGGAAGGGAAGTTGCAGCATAAGGTAGTTACCCAGGGTGGAAGGTCCTCTGAGAGGCTTGGTTGAGTTGAGCATCATCTCTAGATGATGCTGCTCCTACTGCAGACCTCTAGGATGGAGAGAATTCTCTCTTTAGTCAAGAAGTTTACGTAGGGAGGCATATTGGTTTTGCCTTTTGTCTGTCTTTAAACAAATGAACATTTATTTAGCTCAAATTATTTGGGTATTTTGCCCACATACAGACTTCTGGAAAATACTTAAACTTCAAATACCAACATCACACGCTTTAAGGCTAG
>PVKP010007214.1:0-16197 GCA_004027715.1 Plecturocebus donacophilus
CAAGGATTTTCTGTTCCCTTTCATGTATAAGACAATGGTATTTGCTTCTGTAATTACCATGGTATTTGTTTCTGTAATTACTATAGGCAAAAAGTATATATACTAACCATGTGCAAAATAAAGTTGCTGTTTAAGCATTGCTGTTCAAGTATTGCTTATTCAGCCCTCCAGACCCCGCTTTCTGTCTACCTTTTCTTCCACGCACTCCCCTATTCAGGTTAGGACCCTCTTGCTGGCCAAGAGTCCCTGGCAGACATGCCGGCCTCTCGGGAAACCAGACAAAGGAAACAAAATGTGTATATCAAAGAGATGTCTCTACCTCCAAGTTGACTGCAGCACTATTCACAATAGCAAAGATAGAGAATCAACCTAAGTGTTCATCAGTGGATAAATGGATTTTAAAAACGTGGTATGTATCTTCAATGAAATACTATTCTGTTATAAAAAGAAATAAAATTCTGTCATTGGAAGCAACATGGATGAAACTGGAGGTCATTATGTTAAATTAAATAAGCCAGGTGCAGAGGGACAAATATCTCCTGTTCTCACTCATATGCAGGAACTAAAAAAGTTGTTCTCATAGAGGTAGAGAGTAGAAGGATGGTTACCATAGTCCAGGAAAGGTGATAGTGAGGGAGATGAAGAGAGGTTGGTTAATGGGTACAAACATACAGTCCTATAGAAGGAAGACATTCTAGTGTTCAATAGTATAGTTAGTTTAGTAACTAACAATGATTTATTGTATATTCCAAAATAGCTAGAAGAGAACAGTTAAAATCTTCCCAACACAAATAAATGATAAATGTTTGAAGTGACATATATCCTAAATACTCTGATTTGATCATTACACATTTTGTGCATATATCAAAATATCACATATGCCTCGTATTTATGTACAATTATTATATATCAATAAAAAAAGAGAAAATTATGAGGGTCTTGCACATAAAATGAGGAAACTTTAGGGGCCTAAAATATTGAAGAGACATTGATACTAAAAAGGAAGTTATCAGATTTCTACACTAAAAGTCCAAGAGAAGCTGCTGTCAAATTATGAGAAAGAACAAAATAAGACAGTTTGATGTGGCAAAATAAACATTAAATAAGTAGGATTTTAATTGATTAGCAATAACCAAGTTAATTACACACAAAAAAAATTCAATTATCATAACAATAAAATTATCTAGCAATGATGTTAACACAAAATACTTAAGATTCATATTTTTAAAATATGTAAAACATACAGAACAACAATTTCTCATTAAATGGTGTTCTCTCTCAGATAATAAATTTTAATCACTATTTCAACAGATTTATTAGAAATGAAACAAGTAAAGTCATAGTCTTCTGGGAAAAGTGACACATGATTAGCAAAGGTATTTGGAAAAAAAAAAAAAACAACTGTGCCAAATAGCCAAAATTATTATACACAGTTACATTTATTAAACAGCATGTTTATTTGCTAGGGCTGGATGTGGAGGCTCACACTTGTAATTCCAGCACTTTGGGAGGCCAAGACAGGCAGATCACTTGAGGTTAGGAGTTCAAGACCAGCCTGGCCAACATGGTGAAACCCCACTTCTACTAAAAATACAAACATTAGCCAGGCATGGTGGCTCATACCTGTAATCCCAGCAACTTGGGGAGGCTGATGTATGAGAATCACTTGAACCTGGGAGGCAGAGATTGCCATAAGCCAAGATCATGCCACCGCACTCCAGCCTTGGTGATAGAGCAAGAATCCACATCAAAAAAAATTATGCATATATATATATATAAAATGTCTAAATAACATATGTAAATAAATATATGTATTTGCTGGTATGCACCAATAGAACAATGAAATATAAAAAGTTTGAAAAATTGATGTAACTACATTATCATAAAAATAGTAATTCAAAAATATATATATATATTTGCTAGTATGCACCAATAGATTAATGAAATATAAGAAAGTTTGGAAAAATTATACCACTACATTATCATAAAAATAGTAATTCAAAAAAATGGGTAGAAAGTTAAAAAAACTAATCTGTAAGATAGTATTTTTAGTCATATTGATTAGACTATATATGATTATGAATGTTTGTTAAGGAAGAACTAATTTCCCTTATCCTTCAGGTTTAATTATTTTGTTATTTTATCAGTCTTTAGATTTTTTTGCTTTGCTTATTTTGTAAAACAGAACATCTTTGCTGAAAAAAGTCCATTTTACTACTGTTAAATAAAAAAAATGAAATATGCTATTATAATAAATAAAAGAACAACTTTCTAAGATTTTAATTATTAATTATATTATGAAACTTTTGTGAAGTATAAAAGTATCAAAGTGATCTTTTAAAACAGATCATTCAATTTATTGTTCTATTTTACATCACAACATTTTAAGTTGTATGGCTATTTAATTTCTTTTCTTTTTTTGAGACAGGGTCTTACTCTGTTACCCAGGCTGGAGTGCAGTGGTGCCGTATTGGCTCACTGTATCTCCCACTTCCTGGGCTCAAGCGATCCTCTTGCCTCAACCACCCAAGTAGCTGGAACCACAGGCTCACAGCATCCCACCGGTATATTTTTTTGTGTTTTTTGTAGAGATGGAGTTTTGCCATACTGGCCAGTCTGGTCTTGAACTCCTGAACTCAAGTGATATGTCCGCCTCAGCCTCCCAAATTTCTGGGATTACAGGCATGAGTCATTGTGCCAGACTGCTATTTTAATTATTAAATATTGAGTTTATAATACAATTAAATTCTCTATTTTTAAAATGAACATTAACATTCAGCTTCTAATATAATAACTTTAAAAATAATTAATTTTCAATATGTTAATACCAAGCAGAATTAAATATATAATATTCTGCATCTTTTTAAAATATCATAGGAGCAGCCTCTCTTTATGGCAAGTTTAGACTTCTGCATGACTGTTAAAAGTAGAAAAGACAAAGATAAAAGAAAAATGACAGGTTAAATGTTTATTTTCTTATCTGAATCTCATAAAAATTTTAGTTTTGATTGATTATTCCACTCATGTGTGTCATTAAATGTTGTGCCTTATGTAAAAACTGAACATGAAAAGCAACTTTTACTGTAAATGACTATGAATCACACGAAATTTGAAAAGCTCATGGAGGAAAAACTTTCTTTGCCTCTTTAGAAGGGAATAATTATTAGAGAAATTATTCAGTTTGGTGCCTGTTGAAATAACTTCTAAAGAATTTCTGTTTTTATCCATTTTTATGTGAATAAAAATGCAAGCAGACATTGCTTATTTTGAAAAAGAGTTTTAGCCTTATATTATCTTTATGGAGTAGATACTGTGGCAATATCACATTTTTGCCCTAAAAACAGGGTTGCATTAAACTTAAAATAAAAATTTACATGTAAAACTTAAAAATTGTTATATTGTAATGGTGATAACTCCAAAAATGACTACTAGAAGAAAATAATCTCAATAAAAGCAACAATTATATTAAAATTTTAATGTAAATATTATTTCCCAAAGCTTCTTCACATTTTAAACAAATAGATGGACAAAAGATATATTGAAATCTCTACACTAGTTATTAATTTTTTGTTCTCAGGATGAACTGATAGGTTCCTCATAAACATAGTTTGCAAGGTAAATTATACTTTCTGTAACACTCCCCAAATAATGTAGAGAAAAACTCAAAAAAGAATGACATTAGATTTTAGGGATATTAATCTAAAATCAGACAATTATTACTGAATTGAGAAATCAAGATTTTCTTTTCAGATGAAAAAATATTGTGGATTATAATATTTATATATTCATCAGGAGAAATGCTGACCTTTCTAATATAAATTTATGAAATATTAAAATGGGTGAAACACCTTACATAAAATATATATCATTCTAGAAGATTCTTTCATGGTCCTTCCCAGAAATAATAACAATTCTGCTTTCTAACATATAAATTAAATTTTGTCTAGTCTCAAACTTTATATGAGTGGAATCATTTGATAATAACATACTTGGATTTTTCCTTTAATATATTGCCTGGGAGAATCATTCCTGTTTTTGCATTTTACAGTAATATTTTTATTGATTTAATAACTAAGCAAATTTTTTAAAAATAGGTGAAACAGAATTGGAAGAATACGGATTACATGAATAAATATGCTGATAATAGACCAACCATTAAATTCATGAATTATTTTATAAATATAAATAATTATTTAATAGAATGATCTTGATTGCTGACAAGTAAAAACAACCAAGTCAAACCAGCAGAAATCCAATTATGCAGGATGCTGAGGTTGACTAATTTGTTACGGTACTCCAATGGTCTCCTATGACAGAATTTCTCTTTTGGTGGGACTCTAATATCTATCTACAGCTAGTCTTTATGGCCCACAAAAAAATTTACCAAACGCTTTCTACTCAATTCTTATGACACTCTGTACATACCAGCCCAAGTGGACTACTTCGCCAAGGTTAAGTCTAACATGAAGTAAGTCTATGAGATGAATCAAAACTATTTTGAGTCTTGATCTTAGTTCCTTATTTAAACAAAATAAGTTTTACTAGGTTGTCAGGTGTAGAGGAAGCAAATGAGAGTAAACAGACTAATTTAGCAGCTTACTAAATCGGTCTGCTCCAGAAAATACGGAAGCCTGTCATTTCCCTTGTGAATTCAGTCAGTAAACCCAGCCATGATACATAAGTCAAACACATGTCACAAAAGCAAACAGATTTCCATATAAGTTTTCACTGTCCATTTTGCTCAATCTTCTTTAATTTGGGTCAGGTTTGAACAAAAGATTTTAGATTGTGAGGAGTTGGGGTATAACAGTAGAGTGCTCACATATTCTTGACTTAAATTTAGGCTTAGTTTTGATTTTAGTTGTGACCAGATGAAAAGAGCCCTCTTATTTTCACTACCTCTGTTTGGTGAGACTAAACACTAATTTATCCTGAATTATTACTCGGTTCATAAAATGCTGTCTCATTCTCACCGTACCTATTCCACTGATTATTTTTGGTCCTCCTCTTCCATACTAAGCTCTTTTCAGTTAGGGTTGAATTTTACAAACCATGCCAACTCCATGGGTCATCACCATGTGTGAACAATAGAATTTGTGTATAAGCTGCTTAGGACATAAGAAAAATTTTCTGAATTCTAATTTTAACCAGAAATTATAATATGTTGGGGGGCTTCTATGATAACCATATCTACACTCAGTATAACATGTTCTGAATTTCCCATACTGAGAAGCCTCCTCACTGGATAGTGACATTTATTCTAACAAAAATCAAAGGTAACTTTTACATTATTAGATAGAATTAAATTAGGCCAAGCATGGAAAAATAATAAATGCTACACAACAGTTATATAAATAAAAGACTTCATAATTTAGCTTTTTAATGGTTACACTGAAGTTAACATTTATAAAAGGGAATTATGTCCAATAAGTTTGTGCATACATGAAATGAATTGGCTGGACTTTGGGCCTTACATAGGCAGTCCTGTGCTTTTGTTTTTGATCACACCATTTTTTCAATTGCTGGGGTATCATGACCTTAGCTCTGAATGTGAATTCCAGTTTCACAAAAACAAAAAGTAGTAAAATTTTGCCTTTCAATAGCATGTAAAATGTGGCAATGTGTTAAGATTCAGCTTTTTGGGAACCTGGCACTTTTATGCTGTTTAAGTCAAACCTATTGAGATATAATTTTTATGCAACAAAAAGCACCAATTTGGTGTGCAATTTAATGAATTTTGACAGATGTATATAACCACCAGTAAAAGTTTCTAGAAACCTTTCCCTCTGTGGGTGATTACTCCCTATCCCCGGTTCTAGGCAATTTTATACGCTCTTCATCACTGAAACTTAGTTCTGTATGCTCCAGAACTTACTATAAATGGAATCATATATGTACATTTTCCACTGGATTTTTTCTCACAGTATAAGTTATAACATACAATATTTTGTACATCATTAGGCTGTTTTTACTGCTGAGTAATATGCATCATGTATTACTATGACCCATTCACTAAGAGTTGTTTCTACATTTGGGATTTCATGAGCCTAGTTGCTATGACCACATATGAACAACTTTCTCTGTTCTGATTCCTCCAGGATAAATATTGAAGGATGGAATAGCAGCATCATATGATAAATATGTATTTCATATTATAAGATAATGTCTTCTACAAGATGTATGTTAGAGTTCTTTTTGCTTCAAACCCTTGCCAACAATTCGTTGTCAGTCTTTCCAGTTTTAGCTATTACAATAGATATTTAGTGAAATATCATTGTGTATATTTGTCAGTGTGCAACTTAGTAAATTTGGCATAGGTACTTCCCCATAATTGTACTCCGCAATCACCACTATCAGGATGCTAAACATGTCCATCACTTCCCAATGTTTACTGTGACACTTTAAATCTCTTTCATACTTCTCAGTCCGTCTCTACTACCCCCAGGCCAAAAAAAAAATTTCTGCCAATATAGTTTGCATTTCTTAGAATTTTATGTAAATGGAATCATATAGGATGTGTGCTTCTTTGGTATGGCTTATTTTATTTAACATAATTATTTTGAGATTCATCCATGTTATCATGTATAACAATAGTTCATTTATTTTTATTATTTAGCAGTCTTCTATTGTATGGGTATAGTACTATGTGTTTTCTGCATTTACCTATTGATAGACATTTGGGTTATTTCCAGTTTGGGCTACTGCAATAAAGTTACTCTAAACAGTATTACATAGGTGTTGCGTGCATGCAAGCATCTGCTTCTCTTAGGTAAATATCTAGTAATGGTGGCTAGTAATAATAGCTAATAATATGTGGCCATGCCATTATTGCTATCTTTTATAATATATACTATATATTAATATTCTGTATAACAAGGTACAGTGTAATATGTTACAGTGGCTTAGTCATATGATTCTTAGATGTTCACAGTATTAAGAAACTGTCGATTTTTTTTTTTTGGAAAAGGGTTAGACCATTTTATGCTACCATTAACAGTATACAAGATTTTCAGTTGTAACACAGCTTCTCCAAAATGTGGTATGATCCAAAGTTTAATTTTAGCAATGCCCTTAAACACACATGACCTCCCCATCATCAACATCCCCCACAAAAATTAAACATTTGTTATAATTGATAAACTTACATTGACTCATCATTATCACCCAAAGTCCACCTTAAGAATTAATTTTAGTGTTGTACTTTCTATGGGCTTAGAAAAATTTATGGTGATACAAGATCACCATTACAGTACTGTACAGAATACTTTCACTGCCCAAAAAATCCTCTGTGCTCTGCCTATTCAGCCTTCCTTCTCCTCGTAACTGCTGGCAACTGCTGACCTTTTAACTATCTCCATAATTTTGCATATTCCAGAATGCCATGTAGTAAGAATTGTACAGTATGTAGCTATTTAAGATTGACATCTTTCACTTATCAATATGTATTTAAGTTTCCTGCTTGTCTTTTCAGGGTTTCAAAGCTAATTTATTTTTAATACTGAATAAAACACCACTGTTCGGAAGTACATAAACCACAGTTGTTTTATCCATGCACCTCCTAAAGGACATCTTGGTTACTTCAAAATTTTGGCAATTGTGAATAAATCCACTTTAAACATCCACGGCAGGTTTTGTTGTGAATTTAAGTTTTCAGCTTCTTTGGTTAAATAGCAAGGAGCACAACTGTGTTTGTTATTCTGGGTTTTTTGCCTCTCTGTGTAAATTTTACAATCAGTTTGTTGGCATTCACCAAACAGCATGTTGGGATTTTTATTGGAAGTGAATTGAATCTATAGATCAGGTTGGGAAGTACTGACATTTTCACAATATTCAATCTTTCTATTCATGAACATGATATACCTCCCTACGCAGTTCTTTTCTTTCATCAGACTTTTATAGATTTCCTCAAATGTAACTTGTATATGTTTTGTCAGCTTTATACTTATTATTTTTCATAGTACTGATATAAAAGAGATTGTGTTTTTTTTTTATTTTCAGATTCTGCTTGTGCAGTGCTAGATATAGGAAAGCCAATTACTTCTGTATATTTACCTTATAACTTGCAACCTTGCCATTATCATTTTTTAGTTCCAATGGTGGAGGAGTTGGTCAATTCTTTTGGATTTTCTACATAGACAATCATATCATTTGCAAATACAGTGTTATTTCTTCCTTCCTAATCTATACACCTTTTATTATCTTGTCTTATTGCACTAGCTAGGACTTGCAATATAAAGTTAAAAGACAGTAGTTGGGGGCATCCTTACCATGTTCCCAATTTCAGTAGGAAAGCTTCTAGTTTTTCTCCATTTAGTACGGTAGCTGTAGCTTTTTGTAAATATTTTTTATCCAGTTGAAGAAGTAATCTTCTATTCCCAGTTTATTGAAAATATGTATCATGATTAGATGAAGGATTTCATGAAATGCTTTTTCCATGATCTATTCATATAAGTTTTCTCTTTTGAACAAGTTGATAGAATGGATTACATTAATTTTTGACTGATGTGCCAGCCTTGTATACTGGAAACACACTGAATTTGTTCCATGTATAATTCTTTCTGTAAATTGCTGGTTTGAATTTACTAACATTTTGTTGAGGATTTTTGCATCTGTGTTCATGACAGTTATGATTTTCTTTACATTTTTCTTGAGATCATTTGGTTTTAGAGTTTTACTGTTACCTTTTCCAGGAAGCAAATTTTGTTTCTGTCACCTACTTATGTTTAATATTCATTTTTCTTCTCCTTAATTGTTGGTCTTTTAATTTTCTCTATTCAAATTATTCTAAGATTTACATACATTTTTTGTGGTTTTTAAATCTTGCAGTGGTGGACATTTTAACATATGATGGCATGCCAAACTATGAAAAACTCACTTGATTGGAAACATATACTTTTAACCTAAAAAAAAACTTATAATACAGCAAATGTTGTTATAAAATGACAAAGCTATTAGTGATTATCATAATTCTCTTATAAATTCAAAAATCAACATTTAATTAAAAATTCCAGACAACATACAAACAGTAAGATGCTAAGACTGATTTTTGTTGCTTGCTTGTGTATTTAAATGTCTGAGAAGTTTGTAGAAATAGTATGTAACTTTGTAGTTTGTAGGTAGGAGATTACTGAAACTGTTGTTGCTATGTTCTCAAACTATACTGAGAATAAAAGAGTTTATAAACAGATATAAAAACCTGTCTATCAATTAGCATTTACTGACTATATTTATCTGTAGTTATGATGTAGTTTCATACAAACGAATGCATAATTCTGTCAAGAAGTGTGCTGGTGCCACACATTAGTTATGTGGGCTGGTGAATTAATTGTTTATTTTTTCACTTTGCTCATTTGTCTAATGAAATTTCTTGTAGTGATTCTGTAAGAATAAAATGGCATATTAGATGTTAAAGTGTTTCATGTCCTAAAAATAGCACACAAATATAAATATGTTAATATTAGAGCCAAAATCCTTTAAGTGCCAAGCTGAATAAGTATTAACACTTCCTCACATAACTATAACTTTGAAATAAGCATATTGTTTTGGTGGTCTTTTTATAAATACAGTTAAGAATAAGTTATTATCAGACTTTCTTACATTTTCAGATATGCAAGAAATTTCAGATACTTAAGATAATGTTACAAAGAATAACATAAATAGCTATGCAACAGTTATCTTAATTTTGTTAATATAGTCATCCAAAATGAGTGACCACAGACCTCCAAAGAGGATTTTATTAACTTTTAACCTAACTGTTATTGTATACCTGTCTACGCAAATCAAAGAATCATAATTTTCAATTCTCCACTTTTTAAAATTCTCATGGTATCACTAAAGACCTTGGAATTACAATTTTACCTGAAGCAGAACATTTAATTAAATTGAGAAAACGGAGGACAAAGCATTTTAAAATGAATATAGTCAGAAAGCTTAGCACTGAATGGAAGACATTTCAGTATTACACATCTAAATAACAGAAATAAAATAAAATAGAAAAAAGGAATTTCACCAGTAATATTTTGGAAATAGCTTATTTTCATTGACATTTGAAAAAACTCTATGGATTTTATTTTATTTTTTTTGAAATGCAGTTTTGCTTTTTTGCCCTTGCTGGGGTTCAATGGCAGCAATATGGGCTCACTGCAACCACCGTCTCCTGGGTTCAAGTGATTCTCCTGCCTCAGCCTCCTGAGTAGCTGAAATTACAGGCACCAGCCAACACACCTGGCTAACTTTTGTATTTTTAGTAGAGACGGGATGTTTGCCATGTTGGCCAGGCTAATCTCGAACTCCCGGCTTCAGGTGATCCGCCTGCCTCAGCCTCCCAAAGTGCTGGGATTACAGGCGTGAGTCACTGCTCCCACCACCCATAGCACATTCTATTAAATAAATAAGTAAATAAAAATAAAAAACATATGCACTAAAAAATGCTAAAGAAGTGTTATAAAGTTCATTTTAAAGTGTGAGTTTACCTAGATGTTAAGACCTACTTTTACATTAGATCATTTTATCTTTGTTTCTTTGTATAGGTCATTCAATTCTAATATAATGCAGTAATCAATTTTGTCCTTAAAATTTCTCACTAAGAATATTCTCTTTATTTCAAATATTCTTGAAAAATAAACTATAATAAATTTAAAATGCAGTAGAAAATGAAATGTTTAATTTGGGGATGCATATATTTCATCTAAAAAATTAATATTTTATTACCAATATTATATACCACCTTCAAGGCAGTGATTAAATCAGTTGTGCTTTGATCAGATACACAGCTGCAGTAATTTTTATAAACATATGTTTTTCCTTACTCTTCCATTACTAGATGCAAAAAATATATTGAATGTTCTCAAAATAAATAATTTTAGTAAGATGCATTTAATGCTGACCTGAGGCAGCACTAGACAAATAGTACCATAATAGTACTAGATGATGGAATTTGAAGTAATATGTGCTTCTCTTTGAGCTCTGGATGTAACAATATCCAACTTGAATATGGGACTTAACATTTTGTTTTACTCATGTGTAATGAGAATAAGAAGATTACCTGCCTTATAGAGATGCTGTAAGAATTAAATAAGACAAAGTTCTTTTAAGGATCTGGCATATTATAATTATTCAATAAATGGCAGAAAAAAGTTGTATAGTTATTACTAGAAAATAAATTTGTTTAAGAGCTACACAATGGTGAGGAAAGAGCATTGTTATGTGCTGCTATCATGAAATCATCAGCAATGCTTATTTCAACCTCCCGTCTCCCCCATCGCCAAGGTTCTGATATACTCCCTCACTTTAAAGGGGAGTCTTTCACTTTCTTTTGAATAATACTGAGAATCACCAGATGGAACAGGCTCTATCCTTCAGATGTTCTGGTGGCTTGGAATTTTTCTCGGTCACTTTGCCAGCCAGGGACCTCCCGTTGGCAACGCCCCTGCCTGGGCCTTGCTTGGCCACCCTACCTGACACAGGAGGCAGCCACCACGTGTCCTACCGGGTGGCGCCTGGCTTGTGCACCGGCTAAATCCATCGCTGCCGCGGCTGCGCACTCAGCCCCTGGCAGAGGCGCGTGGGTGAGCGAGTGAGTGGGGACGGGTCCAGCTGGCTGTTCTGAGCGCTGGCACAGAGGTGGCCTCCAGGCAAGGCTTGCAGCTGGACCAGGCATGTCGCCCTGAAAAGAATGCGGTGGCTCCCCGGGAGGGGTGCCCATGACCTTGTAGCCCCAGAAGGGGTGATACAATGCGCTATATTAGCTGTTTTGTTTTGTTTTTTGCACTTTAGGTTCTGGGGTACATGTGCAGATCATGCAGGATTATTGCATAGGTACATAAAAACCCTGGAAGAAAACCTAGGCAAAACCATTCAAGACATAGGCATAGGCAAGGACTTCATGACTAAAACACCAAAAGTAACGGCAACAAAAGCCAACATAGACAAATGGGATCTACATTAGCTCTTTTAGTTCTGCTGTCCACAGCCCGTGGGACGGTGACATGTTAGCAGCTCTATGAGCCCCTGCCGTGCTCTGGCCCGTGGCTCTGGGGCTGGCTCGGCTTTGCCCCTGCTTTCTGTCATGTGGGGCAGCCGCCCTCCCCCGGCAGAGGGGGGAGGGCAGCACTGTTACAGCCTTCTGAGTACTTGCGTTCAGTAGGTCACACGTGCTTGTCCTGTGTCCAAGAAGAATGAGGTCATGCTGACAGATCAATGGTGATGAGGACAAAGAATTTGATTAAGTGGCAAAACAGCTCTCAGCGAACAGGGGAGGAGAAGGTGGTCTTTCACCTGAAGTTGGCTCATCTAGGTCTGGGGTTTTTATAAACACAGGATGGCGCAGCAGCAAGTATAGGTGGTATTGGAAAAAGCAACATATTATTGATTAAAAAGCATTATTCAGAAAGAACAAATCAGGAAAGCACAGGCAAACAGGAATAGAATTTCTCACTTCAGGTTGCGGGTTTCATCTGGAGCTAGCAGTCCAGTCTTTCAGGCCCAGGCTGTATTTGGTCTGACGATGGGGTTTCACTAGAGACCTGTCCCTGCCTACCTAGGCATTTGCCTGCCTCCTGCCACTATAACTGGTGAAGAAAAAGTCTAATAAACTCTTTAGTAAAATCCTCATATCAGCAGTGGACAATAACATTTTGTCAGCATTTTCAATTGCTTTTAAGATGGATTTCTGTTCACAGAAAGCTTACTACTTGTAGTCCAGGTTTTATAGCTCAAATTGGGCAGTTAACAAATGCAAGTGGTATCTTCAAAATGAAACTAAAAGTAGACTAAAATGGATCATGTGTGTAGTCAAAAATATGCATAAAATATGTTATTATTTCTGTTAACAGAAAAAAATCTGATATTGTCAAAATTGAAAAAAGTTTCTCTGAATTAAGTATTTATATATTATATATATATTATATATATAGGCACAGATATAAATTTATCTGTATATCTGAGTAGATCTATATAGATATAGTTATATATAGTTTTTACTATGCATACACACACACACACACACACACACACACACACACACACACACACACACACACGGTGGAGAAATTCAACCTAAAATAGCATTTTGCAAAGTATTGCAAATGAAAGTGAAATCCTCATTGCATAGTTTTGTATCTCAAAAAAGACTGACTTGAGACTAGTTGAATAAAAGTGAGCACCTTAAAAAAAAAATAGTTGACTTTGTTGTATACAAATTATGTGTGATACATACAGTCACCCAAGACTATATTTAACTCATTGTTGCATAGCATTTATTTTATCAGTGTTTTGTTTTACTCTTTCATAAAAAATCATTTTTGTATTCCAATATTCCCACAAAAGTAGGAAGAAAAAAACCAACCTTATATTTACTGAGTAAAAGTGTTAAGAAATAATAATGCTCTTGAATATAAGTTTCAGCTTTCAGGCATTAAAACAGAAATTTTATTTTTAAATATATTATCTCATGAGGAGGCTTATAAAATAAATTAGTGCGAGCATCAAACAACGATTTATCATACCATCTAATTAACCTGAATTGATCTGAGTTATTTACTTATATACTCCAAAACATATAAGCTGATAGCCGTTTTACTTATAATCAGTGCAAACTTGCACTTATTTTAGTGGACAAAAGAACAACTAGACAAGTTTTTTACTAGAACTAGAGACATTTTCTATGATTTTTATGACAGCATGCAAGCAGAAATATCTATCAGACATTTATGTAGTAGATATTTATTCTTCACACAAAATATTTGTAGCCATCTCGATCGGCCGTATCAACAGCAATAACATTCCTATAGAGCATATTACTGATTTTTTTTGAAACGTGCCTACTCAGCTTAGAAGCAATTTCTTCCTTGATGTGCTCATTTTACAGCTTCTTTAAACTATTGGAATCCATTACAATTTTGATCTCACTGTAAAATAGGAAACATGATCACTTTGGCACTTCATGGATAGTACCAAAATAGATAGTTTATAAATGATGATAGACTGATTGAAGCTTCAATAAAAGCGTTTGAAAGTTACATTTTTAAAATAGAGTATTTCATATTATATTGAGGTATGTCTCATAGAGGAGAATTTTACCTCTATAGACTCCATGTAGGAGAAAATAATCAGACTAGGGAATGGTAAAACAGTGATGGGGAATAGTTCTCTTCCTCTTCTGGGAAAAAAATTAATTTGAGTATGAATCTAAATGATTTTTTTCTCTGTGACTTCACAATGTGAAATAAATTTAGTAATTACAGAAGGTATAACCAAAGTCTAGGGAAGACCATGATATTGTAGATCCTGCATTGATTCTTAGGCATTTATCTAGGGCTGTTTTCGTAAGCATGAAACAGGCCTTGAACCAAGATTTCAAGGAACCAGAATGTGGCCATTCATATTTTTTGTTATATGAAGTGGTTTACTTCTGTTGTTTTTTTGAAAAATATTAAGTAACAAAATGGAATAATAAAATAAATTAGATTAAATTTGGGAGACCATAAATGAAACCATAGATATTAGAAAATCAGAAAATTATAGAAAGTCTATTAATATAATGTAGAAAATGGTATATACCCCAAATGATGATCTAGTATCATTAGATCAGCTTCCAATTAATGAAGAGAAAATGCAACAGGGTGACACACAGTTGGAGAAAAAGGAAACAATTTGAACACCAGAAAGTTTAGGGGAGCTATCATAACCAGTTGATAAAATATCCAAATCCTGTTAAAACTAAAATTCAAAAAATAAACTGTGAATTAAAAAATGTAGTATTGAATAATCTATATTATCCTTGATTTTAGAAGCTTTTTAAGAATATAGATCCTTCATGATCTCTGAACTTCCATATTTAACTTATATATCGAACTGGAATTTGAATACAGATTGACAGTTTGCTGAGTTGCTGCACTCATGGGGTTACTTATTATAATCCTTATTTTGCTATTGGAAATGTAACTGAGCCTTTTATTTTTTGGATGAAGAATATTATAATTTATAAAGAAAATTACTTCCCCTAAAACTTACAATTTACATTTATGTTTTCAAGTATTTAATATTTTCTATTGTAATAATTTGCTAAATATAAAAAAGATATAGTATTTCATAGTATTTTATTTAATCTCCCAAAATTAGTCTTTAATAAAATTTTCTCTCATCTGTTTTGAACATGAATCTCTTGTGAGATGATTCAGAGGTTGTCTATATTTAATTCACATGGGTCAAAAAGCTTGAATCTAAACATCTGTATCTTTACTTTGAGATCACAAAACTGGAAGAGAACATAATACTCAAATAGTACTATTTGTTCATTTTGCACATGAGAAACGTACAATCCAATGTTAGTACATGTTTGTCCAAGATCAAACTATAAGTTTTTGCCCAAATCTGATAGGAGATTCTACATTTTCTATTATTAGCTATGTACTCTTTATATCTACATATTAAACTGAACTCAAACTCAACTAACTGTCTATTCTAAAACAAAGAGTAGATTACCAAATATATGGATATGTTTAATATCCTCCAATAAAAATTATGAAAATGAATGTCACTTATTAAAATCATCTTGTTAATAAATTTTAATCTGTTCTTTCTCAAACACTGCTTTCTTCCAGTAACTTCATCAAAAGCTATGGAAATTGCCAGGAAAGGAGGTTTTCAAATAGCAACGTAGCCTTCAAGTTTCAAAAATCTCTGCCTATAATTTGACTCCAAATACTTAACAAAACCAAAGCCATAGTCTCAAATTTGAAGACATGTTAACTGGCGTCATTCCTAGTACCACGTTTGATGTTCCTCAGGCCAAGTCAGAAAATCAAAGGCCACACTAAGTCATTTAAAGGGAGAGGACTTAGTACCAGCTGAAGGAGGAAAATGGAATGTGGAGCTCACACACAGGTGAATGTCTGCA
This sequence comes from Plecturocebus donacophilus, assembly GCA_004027715.1. NCBI lineage: Eukaryota > Metazoa > Chordata > Mammalia > Primates > Pitheciidae > Plecturocebus > Plecturocebus donacophilus. The sequence continues at coordinate 15,899 of PVKP010007214.1, forward strand.
GTAAGGACCTCCCCTGCTGGGTCTGCTGGCTCAGAAGGGAAGAGGTGGGCTTCATGAAACAAAAGAGCACAGAGGAGGGCAGGAGCTTAAACGTACCCAGCTGGCGCTTAGCTCTCGGAGGGAGAGTTTCTTCCTGCTGATGCTGGAAATGTCAGAGGAATCCAGGAAGTAGAGTAAGTAAACAGTTTGTTGCTACTGAACTAATTCTGACAGGAGCAGAAAACAGGAAAGATGTCCTATCCCTTCCACCAACTTTTCATTCCCCTCTAGGATCTTCAGTGTGTAGAAGAAAATAGGAA
>PVKP010007214.1:16297-78504 GCA_004027715.1 Plecturocebus donacophilus
AAAGAAAAAAAGAAAGAAAGAAAAAAAGAAAGAAAGAAAGAAAGAAAGAAAGAAAGAAAGAAAGAAAGAAAGAAAGAAAGAAAGAAAGAGAAAGAAAGAAAGAAAGAAAGAAAGAAAGAAAGAAAGAAAGAAAGAAAGAAAGAAAGGAAGAAAAGAAAGAAAGAGAAAGAAAAAAGAAAGAAAGAGAAAAAAGAAAGAAAGAAAGAAGAAAAAGAAAGAAAGACAGAAAGAAAGAAATAGAAAGGTGGAAGGAAGGAAGATGGGAGGGAAGGAGGGAAAGAAAGAAATAAAGAGAAAGAAAGAAGGAAAGAAAAGCAAGAAAGAAAGAAAAAGAAAGAAAGAGAGAGAGAAAAAGAAAGGGAAGGAGGGAGGGAGGGAAGAAGAGAGCGGGAGGGAGGGAGAGAGGAAGGAAGAAGGGAGGGGGGAAGGAAGGAAAGAAAGAATGAAAGAAATGGAAGGAAAAAAGAGAGAGAGAAAGAGATGGAAGAAAGGAAGGAAGAAGGGAGGGAGGGAGGAAAGGAAGGAAGGAAAGAAAGAAGAAAGAAAACAAAGAGAAGAAATGAAGGACTGAAGAAGTGGAGGAAGGAAGGAAGGGAAGAAGGGAGGGAGGGAGGAGAGGAGCTTGAAGCTAAGAGACAATGAGTAAGTGTAAAGTGATTGCATACCAGGAGATTAATGTAGAAGTCTTTGGTGACTCTTGAAATAGTACAGTGCTGTGGTGGAGGTAAAAATCTGATTTATGGCAATATTAGAAAGCATAAAAGAAGAGAAAGTAAAAACAATGAGTGTGGACAAGTATTTTGAAGTGTTTCATGTTAAGAATCACCAAAAAATGAAGCAGCAGCTGGAGGCTGATTTGGTTTTCATTTTAAATCCCTGCACTGAAATATAATTCACTGTGATGAAGTACATCACCATCAAGATATAGAGCATTTTTTACCTCGTAAATTTTCCTTATACTCCTTTTCAATCCCGTCCCATCCAGACCAACTTCCACCGCTGGCCCCTCTTAACCAATTTCATCTAATTGATCATTACAGAACATTACACCCAGCACAACACAATACACTTTATTTTTTCTTCAAAAGCACACAAACTTTCACATGGGTCATCTTCTGTGTCATAATACAAGGGTGAAAAAATGAAACAGGAATAAAACGATGCAAGGAAATTTAATTAGTAATCAGAAATACAGAGTAATTTGGGAATCCTCAAATCATTAGAGGAATTGTGAAATATTTAAACCGAACAAATAAAATTATCTAAAATACATCTAAAAAAGAGTTTAGAAGGAAATTTATAACTTCAAAAGTGTGTGTGTATATGTGTGTGTTTAGATGAAAGTGTGTATGATATATATGTAAATATTTTGATTAACTAGAAATTGTGAAGGAATGACATTAGCCATTTAACTCTCAATTTAAGTTGCATATTGTTTGTAATTTACTGTGATATAAATCTTTTTAAAATAATATTGAGATTGAATATGCTGGATAATATTCAAGGTGTTTAACTCCTTAATAATCCATTTGGAAACATTCCACATTTGTCTTGTTTTAGCGCTACACTAAATGCATACATGAATGCAGTCACACACCGTGTTCATAGAATCCAGTAGAAAAGCAACTGGTGTCCAGGTGAATAGTATTCTTCTACACTGCAGAGTGAACAACTTAAAGGTACAGTTTCTGTGTCTAAAAGTCCTTTCGGCTTCATAACCAGCTGAGAGTTCTCACCATCATTGGGTATCAAGCATCCTAGTCAACCTCCTCTTCCTTTATTCCCCCGGTTGTTCTCTCTCTTTCTTTTCTTTTAGCTTGTCTCTTATTTCTCAGATATTAAAAAAAAAAAAAAAAAAAAAGCTCTTTCCATTTCCAATACAAAGAAACTTAAGGGAGTATAATTCTTTTTACCAAGTGACCCAAAATTTATCCATAAATATAGTTTGAAAATTATCATGTAAAACACATAGTTAGAAATATAATATATTTGTTATGAACAGTAGCATAAACCCGATGTGTCCATTTTATCCTTGGGATGAAATGTTTAAGCCACCCTAATACTTGACTTTTATTAGAGAATTAATTTTATTTGTACCATGAGCAATTACACAGTCATAAAATTTTTAATTATTTTCTTTTGTTTAGATGAGATGATAATTTATTCTCTGTTTAAAGTGGATTTAAGTTAATGAAGAAAAGGTCTTTACAGAAATTTTATACTTATTTTCGACATCTCAATAAAACTTTTGATTAAAGTTTCTGCAGTGAAAAAGAGAAGTTGTAGTGTGTTTTCTATAAAAAATATTAGCAAATATTTCTTTTGTTCAATATACCATGTCTTTATAGAAATGTGAATCTCCTCTTCATAAAAGAAAGAGAGAAAGAAAGAAGCTTGTCTTTATTTTTTAGAACAAAAGAAATCGATGTACCAATGTATAAGATTGTAGGCTGATGAGCATGTTAAAATATTTCTGGTGTAGACACATCCCAGGAGACAGTTATGGGATGCACTGTTCTCCTGAACTGTGGTATGCTACTCTTCTTGAAATGATCTTGCCTGAGTCAGTCTCTGATATTTTTCTACAATGGAATCATCTAGAATGATTTGATTGCTAAGGGAATTAACCTGTTCAGTGGTTCTTTACCTAAGCAATCCCTGTAGAGCAGTACCTCTTACTGAGGCAAGTTAAAGATTGACAACTGGCTGAGAAAAGTATCCATTTTGGCCTCTTGGATTTCAGTAAAACTAGTGATAATGATCAGACCGTGAGTCTAGTAAAATTCATCACCCTTAGCATTTGTCCCTCTATCAAGGAAAGGGAATAAAAGCAAATATTTCAGAAACCAGATTTCATATAAATATAATGATGCAGAAGTAATGCTGATTCTGAATAAAAATTGCATAAAGATGGTGTCACTGAAGGGCAGATGGAAAGGAGGGCTGGCCAACTTTACAACATCCATGGAAACAGATGCTCTCTCCTCTCTGCATGACAGCCATGAGATTCTCTGACTACTGTTGCAGAAGGCATCTCCCACCCTATCTCTGATTCATTTTAGATCTCATCCCACCTTCATTTAACAAACGTCTTTGAGAACTTTCAATATATTGAACACAGTGCTAAAGACTTAAACTACATCAATGAATAAAACATCATCTCTGTTTTCAAGGAACTTATTAATATATGGGAAAGTAGACAAGTGGACAATAGATAGTGAAGTACAGTATAGAGAAAAAAAAGTGCAACAGAGGAGGTACATGAGTTTCATTATAGCACTGATGAAGGAGTTTAAGCAGACTGAGGGAGGTAGGAAGGGGATGCTGAAACTTTGTTTCTCTTCTTCTTTTAAGTATAGGGACCCTCAGTAGTGGAGCTGCCAAACTTTTACCCACTTCACTAAGACACTGCTCTACAGAGGTTGCTTAGGTAAAGAACCACTGAGCAGGTTAATTTCCTTAGCAATCAAATTATTCTAAATGATTCCATTGTAGAAAAATATTAGAGAATGACTCAGGAAAGATAGTTTCAAGAAGAGTGGCACACGTGGTGGTTCAGAACAACAGTGTATCCCATAATGGTCTCACGGGATGTGCTTACACCAGAAATATTCCAACTTACCCTCAGCATACAATCCAAAACCAGAGGGCTTTCACTCCCTACAGAGAGGAAATAATTTATTCTTTTTGTCTCTGTTTCAACATGCTAATTTTCCCAATGTTGATGTCTCAGTAGGGATTCCATATTGTGGATGTAATTTAATTTTCAATTATTTTTCTGCAATTGACAGTATTAAAACTTTCTTAAATTACTCTCATATTAGTAAGACTGATTTCAGAACATTTCTGAAAGTTCCAAACATTATTCTCAATTAAAGTGATAGTCACCATATATTTGAAGGGCTGCATACTATAGGCTGTCTGTGTTTTGATGAGTCTGAGCCAATTTTCAGCTCGGAGACCTTCAACAATAATATAAACGAAGGAATATATCTATCTATCTATCCATCCATCTATCTATCTATCTATCTATATCTTTCTATATATCTGTCTAAAAACTTGAGTACCAAATGCTTTCCTTTTTTTTCTTTATGGTTTTCTCATTTGAGAAAAACATACATATATAGTATATGAATAAATTGAGAAAAATATGGTATATGAATAAATTTATTGAAAACAGAGACTACATTTTATTAATTAATGTAGTTTAAGTCTTTAGTGCTAGTCTCATTATTCACAGATCATATGTATGTGGATTTGCCTACTTGCTTAAATTTATTTGTAACCCCAAAATGAATACTTGCAGCAATTTTATGGTCATTTGAAGACATGTGTGCCTTAGTCCATTCAGACTTCTATAACAAAATGTCATAAACTGGATAGCTTGTAAGCAGAATTTCTTTTCTTTCACAGTTCTGGATGCTGGTAAGGTAAAGCTCAAGGTGCCAGCAGATTTAGCGTCTGGTGAGGTCCTGCTTTCTGTATTATCCTCACCTGGTCCAAGATGTAAATTTTGGAATTTGGGGGGAACACAAACATTCAGACCATTGCATGGACTAAACGATGAAAACATGAGTCACCCAGTGAGCACATGCCCAGCTGAGGATAGACAAGGCCGTGTTCTGCCTCTTATTTCAGCTCTCATGCTATAAGTAAGTGCGTTTACTATAGCACACTTGGGGCCACATTTTTCTCATTTTTGTGCTTTTTATTGGTCATTTGTCTTTTTATAATGTCCCCCAAGTATAGTGCTGAAATGCTGTCTAGTGTTCCCAAATACAAGAAGGCTGTGATGTGCCTTATAGAGAAAATATATGTGTTAAACAGCTTTGTTTGGGCAAGAGTGATAGTGCTGCTGGCTGTGGATTCAATGATAATAACTCCATAATATATATTAATAAGGTGTCTAAACAGAAACAAATATGTGTTGATCAGTTGATGAAAATGTGGCCAGAGGCTTACAGGAACCTACCTCTATCTTTCCCATAGGAGTAAGGGTTTAGTATTCCCTAATTCATTTTCATGGCGATTTTATAGAACCTAAGTACTATGAATAATAAGAATTGAATACACCCACACACTTGATTAAGCTTTGTGAAATTACAAAATTAGTAAAAAGGAGGGGGGCGGGAATGAGAAATCACTTGCTCTAGATACCTACAATGCATCAAGGTGTACAAGGCATAAGACCAATGCAAATTCATTTGTTCATTTGCAGGACTGGGTAAACAAATAATCAGAAATATCGAGTAACTTTCAAAGACCATACATCGTGTAGAAGACACAGCAGGGAATGGAGGCATCTATGTCTGCAGAGCTCACATGCTTTTTATTATACCATGGTGACTAACAAACCATTTTCTAAATTTAGACACTTCTACATTCCTAAATGTGAGTCACATGTTGGGTGTGAAATTCAATCTGAATGTTTTTCTTAACTCTCCACTAATTGGCCCAGACATTTTTCCATAACAATGAAAAAAATAAATTTCTAATCATATTACAGTTTATCTCTGGATTAAAATCCTTTTTAAGTCTTCCTTTCTCATTCTATATTTTATTCTGTTGTCTAACTTCTCAATGTTTAGTACCAATCTTGCAGTAATTTTCTCTGTTTTCTTGTTCAAAAATCAAATTCTGCAGCTGCTTATAATTCCTCTGCAGGTGTCACTGATAGATAATTATTCCCTCTGGGTTTTTAGTACAATTCCACCAGGCTCATTTATCACATACAAATTATATCTAATCTACTTTTTAAATGTTTTTTGTTTTGTTTTGTTTCTGGTAGACTTACTAGACTTACAAGAAACACCATTATATCAATTTTCAACTAACATCTGTGGATAAAAAGCATTACAATACAAAAGAAATATCTTCAGGGTGCAGCTCAACATAATGTTTATTTCTTCACTGCCTAAATAGCACTATGCTCATTTTATCATCTTAAAATTTTTAAGGAAAAAGAAAGAAACAAAGCTGATTTTGCCATAATAAAACTTGAAAAACTGTGATTTGCTATTAAAGGCTTAAGGCTGTCAAAAGATAAAATAAAGAATAGTGATGTCTTGTACAGACTTCTCACAATAAAAAGCAGTGATAGTCCAGTGTTTCTTAAAGTATAGAAATAAGCAATACACAAAACCCCCTCATGAACTCACTTTCATTAGCTCCCAGGAATGCTATGTATTTGCATGTTGTGTTTGAGAACGATGCATAATGACCAATAGGAAACACATTATGCTTTTCCAGGTGTATATGTCAGGCATTATGTTAAGCCTGTAAAGAAGAAGGTAACTAGTTCCACAATGTACTTATATGGAAATCTGTCTTTATATATTGGTTTACAATCATTGCTTTTTGGATCACAAGCTAGCATAAGCTATTTTGAATCAGTCACAGAGGAATGTTGCTTTAAAAAGGAAGTAAGTACAAGAACTCTTTCTGATAACAGAATAGCAGTGTAGTTTTAAGAGTTGTGTAGCTGAGTTAAGTGAACTCAAAATGTATTGAGAACCAACCTTAGAAGTAAATCCTCATTTCACAACAGTTGTGGCGTAAGAGCATTAATTAGAGTGATCCGAAAGTGTAAATTCAGAATGAAAGTGAGAGTGTGATAAGTTCCATACTAGGTTGAAAGAAATATTTTTAAGAACAATTCCAAGAACCAACAAAAAAAGCTGGCATTTGGGACTTTCAAAATTAAGGCAAGCATATTATCCCAGATTATTCTAGAGGAAATTTTACTGTCAAGATGTTTCTGATTACCTGGAAGAGTTGGAGGGTTTGATGGATTAATTTGCATCAATTTGTTTGTAAGATATGTTTAGGTTTGGGGGTGGAAGAGGATATTTTTGTGAAAATTATTGATGTGTGTAGGTGAAGAGTGGATACAGAAGATGAAAAATGTGATTTTTGACCTCATCAAACTCTGTTTTCTTTTCTCAAGTTTGAAACCCAAGGTAGAGAGGCTGCAAAAAGAGCATGAAGGGCTTTGGGTAAAACCACAAAGGGCTGTCACTCTAAGGTGACAGTATGTGGTAGAATGTAGACAGATGGCATTTTATTTCACTTGTGCCAACTGCAGACAGATCAATTACTTCAAAGTTTGGGAAAACATGAGATACAATACTTGTGTGATCATTGGTACTCTCATGCTAATCCTATGCCATTGAGAGTGGTTAGATGCCTTCAAGCTGATACAGTGGAAGCATTGGGAGGATGGAAAGACTGCAGAAAAGAACACAGCTGATAGTCTGCTTCAGGAACTCATGAGATGAATCGTCCATGGATAGTCAACCCTTTCTGGTGAGCCTGAGATCAAAGAGTTGATACTCCAATGACTTTCTACTCTAGGGAGTCGCCAATGTTTAAAGAATTAATGAAGCTTGTCTAGGACAATACTCATCGATGAGTCAGTGATCAAACAATGGTTATCTGGAACTAATGCAAGAAAAAGCATAAGACTCAGTGACTTAAAGTGAAAATTTTAAGAGTCACATATTATGGGAAACAAATCACCAGCAATTAAAATAATTTCCCTATTACCTATCTGTAGTTTGTTAGTTCTACCACTGTAACTATAGGTATAAACCATGCCAACACAGCTGGAAAACCAGAAAGCTCAGAGTTAAAATTGTTTCTCATTATGTAAAAAGATAATAGTAACTCATTTCATATATTTTTTGATTTAACCTCATGACCATCTCATTTACTTTTCTCTGACTTCTTCTGTAATTAGTTTTCTCCTCTTAATCATTCACATGTATTTTTCTGTCTCCTTAAATAATTTTACAATCAGGATAATATACAAGTAAATATATTTTAATTCTTATTTATGTGGCATTTTCAAGTTCACATTCCTCTAATAAAAGGCAATTTATTAATGATTTGTTGTATTTTAAAAAGGTGTTTATTTTCTTGGAGCTATAATGATTTTTTACCCCATGATATTGAGGAGCCATAATTAGCTACTAAGGATGTTTTCCAGTTAGAATTGCCATCTGGTGGCAACTTCCACAAATGTTAGTCCACATCTATAATGTGATATAAAGATTTAAAACAGATTAAGTGTGCAAAATTCACCAGTACTATTTAGCACATTATAGCTGCTTAAGACATAAATGGGTGCCACAAGGCAAAATGGGTAAACACTAAAAAAGGTGACATTAAAGTCATCATATTTAACAATATGTAAAGTCATTTTGAAAAGAAAAGCAAGTGATTCATTGCTGTATTTTCAGCTACTACCATACACATGCTGGAATATTTAAAACAATATCATATAGAATAATTAAATATATATAGAATTAAATATATAGAAGAATTAAAATTATTTCCAATTTTAATGGCAATAACATTTTTCAAAACTGCTCTGAGAATCCATCAAAGAGAAAATGAAAATTTTACCATGGAGTATTTTTGCTTTCAGTGAAAAGGTAGACACTCCCAAAATACCATCACTGTATAACAAAAATATTCTTCCAAAGCAATAAAATCATAATTTTTAAATCATAAGAGCTTGTTGATGTTAAGAAACCTATGTAAATTGAAATCCAGAAATAAACAAGGCAATGACTGTACTCAGCCAGTAAGGAGTGGTGAGAGAAAGAACAAATCTGCCATAGGTTTGGATAGGAAATATCCAGACATAACTTTAATGGATGCTTCATGGTTGCATGTGGGATTTTTCTATGATGAATTAGAACCCCAGATAGAAATAAAATCTGCATCCACTCACGAGTCGTTTTCCACAGAGCTGTCCCTGCGTATGTGGGATAAGGTGGGGTTGGGAAAGGAAAACTCAAAGTGATCACTGTTCCTCCACATCCCAAAGGCTATCGTGCCTTCCCAAACACACATCAATAGTCCACTGATGGAAAGAAGCAGTGTCAAAGCTGAGCCAAATCACCTACAGGTGCATGAGAATTTTTGTAGTGTAAAGCAGCTGAGAATGTGGAGCAGGAGCTGGGGCTAAGTACACTGCAACCCCTGGTGGTCATGGCAGAGCAGTGCAGACAGGAATGTCAAAAGATTGAGAAATTCAGGTTGGAGAGCAAACAGAAATACCTAGTGACCCAGAAAGCTGGCATCTGTGCTGTAAAGCAGAGAGGAATCTACCATGGTATAGGAAACCAGTGACTGGATTCTAAAACACATAGACATCCAATCATCAGATCCCAAGCTTCTGTTTTTGTCTGCTTTATTGAGGTATAATTGAAAAATAAAAACTTGACAGATTTAAAGTATACTATTTGGCGATTTGATAGACACATATGTTGTGAAGTGACCACAATCAATGAACACATCCATCACCTCCTGAAGTTACCATTGTGTAGTATGTGCACATGCATGTGTGTGTGTGCAGGCATAGTGAAAACATTTAAGATATAGCAAGTATACAATGCAATATTATCAAATATAGTCACCAGGCTATACATGAGATCACCAGAACTTATTCATCTTAGAACTGAAAGTTTGCATACTTTGACCACCCTTTCCCCATTCTTCACCCCTAGTGCTTGGCAACCACCCTATCGCTCTCTGGTTCTACAAGTTCAGCTGTGGAAATCTGTGAGGTCTATAAAGTCCTGCACCTTAGAGAAAGAGCAAGGCAGCCAGAATAGCTGAACTGAAGTAAAAGAGGGGCACAGATAGTAGGAAATATGTTGAAAAGGTGCTGAGAGGTCAGATTGCATAGAGCTGTTTTCTCTGATTGTCCTGCTATAAAAAGGTGTTGTGCTTCATTGAGAACCAGATTTGTGCTCATATGGATAGCTTAAAGCCTGACTTAGGCCTGGGCTGCAGAAATTGATATGGGAGGCAGATCAGGAAGAAGGTAAGCACCTGATTAATTTCTAATTTATTCAAAATTATTGTAAATTATAAATTATGGTCTATAAAGCAAAGACCTTTCCTTTATTTTTATGAATATCTTTACAGGCTACTGAGAGTAAAATTATGTCAATATGTAAGGACAAAATATGTTCTGGGAGAGATTATTATTTTATATATATTTTTCTTGTGAAGTGGAAACTAAATCCATATTAGAAAAGTTTTATCTAAATGTTTAATAGTTAAATGTAAATTATTCAACAGTGATAAAAAAATTTTATATTTGTAGTTTCCTCATAGACCTAGGGATTTATGGAATGCAGATTAATAAATACAGATTTATTACTGGATATAGTTGTTGAATGACTTTAAAAGAGAGGTGGAACTTTATAGAAAAATAAATGAACATTAGAGTCCTAAACGGTCAATGTTGAATAATTCTTCTTTGATGGACTTTTTATTTTGAATTTATGATCAATGAGCTTAAGAGTAATTTTGGTTTCCTACCCAGAATCTATATGCCGGGGTGACACTGATAAATCTGTCTATTTTCATTTGGAATCAGTATCACTGAAATCTTTTTGATGACAAGAGAGCTTTCTTTCTTCAATATATGGGTCTTATATCTGATTTCCCAATGAATGTCCTTGATTTCAGCTATTTCATTCTGTCAACACTGTGCTAGGTGCTGAGTATACAACACTGAATAAACATAAGTCATCCTCCTTCCTGTTTTTCATTTTTACCATGTTACCTCTGCTAAGGTGCTGTAGTTCCATAATTTAGCATTAAGATTCTTGTTTATATGCAATTATCTTACTTTTCATTATTAAAGAATATCTAAAATTGCAGTAGAAGAACAGATCAAAAGAAATAGTTATTACTTGTTAGAAAATGTCACAAAATGATACAATCTAAATCTATTATGTAACTTTGCCTTAATATTTCACCTAAATGAAACTAATGGCATATCTGTATAGTCTTTGTCTTCAGGCTACACTAATGAAGAGACATGAAAATCTACCAGTCACAAGCGTTTGGACACTTGTGGTCCACTTGCCACATTTCAGTACATCACAAAGGTGATATTCGTCCCTTCCTATTCCTAATGCATAGTCAGTCTTTGAAGATTGTAGTTACTCCTTTTTTTCTTTGATTACTAAACTGCTGTATGTTTGTGGTGTGTGACTTTTATTTAATTTTGAGACGGAGTTTTGCTCTTGTTGCCCAGGCTGGAGTGCAGTCTCATGATCTTGGCTCATCGCAATCTCCACTTCCCGGGTTCAAGCAATTCTCCTGCCTCAGCCTCCTGAGTACCTGGGATGACAGGCGCCTGCCACCACGTACATGTAACTTTTGTATTTTTCATAGAGACGGGGTTTCACCATGTTGTCCAGGCTGGTCTCAAACTCCCGATCTCAGGTGATCTGCCCACCTCGGCCTCCCAAAGTGCTGGGATTACATGCATGAACCACCGCACCCAGGCAGTGTGTGACCTTTTTTTAAGGCAACAGCAAAGTGGTTGAGAGCATACCTCTATACTCAGAGATTGCTTGTGTTTAAATCCATACACCAATTATATCACCTTAGATAATTAAACTAATAACTCTGTGCCTTAGTTTCTTTGTGGAGATGATAAAATGAATCAGTAGATACAAAGTGCTTTGAAGAACGCCTAACATCTTCGTGTTGTATGTGTCAGTTGCCATTATGATGATGATCTCATGAGAAAATACGTATAAATAAATAGTACATACTAAACATTAAACAAATATCTGTTGCTGCTGTGGGGAACATGACACCCATAAATTCCAGTGTCATAGCAATGTAGTATCAGAGATATGTTTTTCAGGGAACAAAAGCTGTTTCAAAAAACTCAAGTCCTTTACTTTCTTAAATAGCATAGAGGAGATAAATAGACTAATTGATTTTTCTCTTCTGAGCCTGATAGATACTAATTTATTTCTGCATTTGTGCTATTAAGGATAACATTTCCTGTACATTTTTACCAACTTATGTATCAGAACTATAGAGAGATTCCCAAAAATCACATTTCTGTTGTTTATTTTTATTTTTTGCATTAAATAGATGAAGCCAAATTGCCTTCTGAAATTTTGCCAGTTTAGCTTGCCCATAAAAAGTAAAACAGTCACATATTCCCATTTGTTTTAATTATGAAAATTTTTATATGGTTGTCACTCTTCTGGGTAACATTGCAATCTACAAATTTAAGACTTGGAAAAAAATCAGATTTGGGACAAATAATAATATCAACAGTAAAATATGAATGGGTGAAATTGCTTGCAAACATTACCATTTCTATTGACTAAAAATTAATGAGAAGATTAAACTATGAAATAATTTGGCATGGAATATTTTAACCCCTAGAATCTGTATTTGATTAAAATAATGGTACCAAAAAAAACTTACAATGTCAGTATTTTACAAAAATTGATATGCTCTGAAGAAACAACCAACAAATAAAATATCTAAATATTTCACAAAAATAATCATCCTAATGAAAATTATGCCAATGAATCCAACATCAAATAATTGGAAACAGTTAAATGGTGCTATTTTTTAAAAAGTAGAAACGAACTAAGTCTAATGAGGAGTGCCATAAGCATGATTTGTTCTTCCCAAGTTTTGAGTCTCAAATTTTGAATACATCATTTCTACCTGCACTTTCATTTTGATTCTGAATATTCTTTGTGGTAGTGATTTTGAATGCAAACATTTTAATCCAATTTATTTTAAAGTTGAGGTACTGCATTTCTACCAAAACCATGTATTGTCCGTGAACTTCATTAAGCCAATTTCACTGTTGCCAATTTATTCCACATTGGATTCACTGGCTCCCTGCAGTCTTCTGTGCTAGGAAGCAAACGTCTAAGCCTGACAACACAAAGGCGGCATGAAACTCAAAACAACAGAATCAGGTTATGTTCACTCTTTTCTCTTCTCTTACCATTTGTTATGGACTCATTTATGTCTCCCTAAAATTCATATCTTGAAGTCCTCACCCCCAATGTGACTGTATGCAGATATAGGGTCTTTAGGGAAGTCATTAAGGACAAATCAGGTTGTAAGGGTGGTGCCCTAATGCAATAGGACTAGTGGCCTTAAAAAAAAAAAAAAGACAGGGGCAGTAGATATCTCTCTCTTCCCCACCCTCCCCCACCACGTACATGTAAGGGCACAATGAGAAGGTGGCCATCTACAAGCCAAGAAGAGTCCTGACCAGAAACCATACTGGTGAGCACCTCAGTCATTGCCTTGTAGCCTCCAGAACTGAGAGAAAATTAATTTCTTTTATTTAAGCCAGCCAGTCTATAGTATTTTGTTATTGCAGCCCTACCAAACCTAGTCATCATTCTAAGATCCTTAATATTTCTTCCTAAAACTTATCATCATTTGCCTTCTGTCTTCATAAATGAAGCTCCTCTATGTAATTACTTTCTTGTTGATTACCGGTGCTACAGTCACAGGGCAAACTTCACCTCCTGCATATTCTTGCTTGGCACTTTTCTTTAAATTAGGCCCAGGTCTAAGCTTTCCGAAGTCTTTAGAAGAGTTGTATATATCAAGACACTACAACAAATCTTAACTTCCACTAAGTTTTATAGGCAAAATGAAATTATTTTCATGATATGGCAAAGAAGAGAGAAGGCATTTAATATCTCACAGGCTTTAAAAGATACAGGTTAAAAATGAAAGCAAAGATATGTGTGTAGAAATTTAATGAAAAAATTATACACTCGTCTCGCATATAGGTTTATTTAGGTAGTTAAAAAATCTATACCATCATTCAGAACTTTTCAGAAAAGATGTTGTTTTTTTTTTTTAGTATAGGAAAACAAATGAAAGCAAAGTAGAAATCTAATGGAATGATATCTCTTGTAATCAAGAAACAAATGAAATGAAAACTCTTTCAACATCAGAATTCTGAATAAAAGTATTTCAATACTTTTCACAAATTGTCTTGAAGTTTGAGGTAGAAAATACTGAAATAAAATATTGGTATGATTTCTTCTAAGCAAATACACCACTATGGAATTTTTAATAATTTATTCATACATGATTTATGACCCAAGTACTTTCAAAACACTTTAAAACATTTCATTGTAAAGAAATAGGTAGTTAAAATGATTTTAAAATCTAGAATAATGCAAACTGTATGAAACAGGCATATAGAGTTTTGGAGCTTTTGCTAAGTTTAATTTAGACTAAATATGATTATTGCTTTTGCTCATAGTCTAACTCTGAGAATTCAGGCAAAAACAAATTGAATTCTATACTTTCTATATTCTGACCAAAGTATAACACCTACTGTTTTTCAAAGGAATTAATGTTTTTGAATGATAAATTCTGGAAGTAATATGTTCCCTGTGTTCAAAGATGAGTGGCAATGAACAGAATAATGGACGGTGTCTTCAATAGCAACTTATCAGCAATGCTAGAAGCATTCTTCATATGTCCACTTATTGAATCTATATCTCATAAAAGCCAAGGACATAACATTAAATATAATGCAATGAAGGCATTTCTGTGAAAATTTCTGCAGAGGTTTGAGCCAGTCAAGTAAGCATTTTGATAATCCAACTTGATATTATAGTAGAATTTATGATCATTTGAAAGGTGATAGATAGTCCAGTCCTTGTGCTTGAGTTATCTTTCTCAAATACCAGTTTTCTCCTTTGCATGAAGAAAAATAACTTCAACTTTAAAACTCTTGAACAAGAGCCAGGAACACAGGAGTTCTGGATTGCTGAGGTAGTAGTTCACACATTTTACAACAGAGATTGAAAAGTAGAATTAAATCTTCACACATGGAGTACTATGGGTCAGAGAGCCAGAATTTTCTGAATCCTATTAGATCACTTTCAAATGTGTTCAACTGAGATCACGTATTGCAGACAAATATCTCAGTCATTCAAGAACATCATCATGGATACCATTAATTTTTCCTCTACCTACACAATTGCATTTTCCCCAAATTCCATATTGTTTGTTGGAACTGTCATCCAATTAGATCCTCAGGACAGAAACATAGTAAATATAATTTGGTTTCTAAATTTCCTTCACTCTGTCATTCTCCACTGCTAATTGCTATCCAAATTCCATTGAATTTATCTTCTGAGATGTTTATGATTTTTCTTCTCACTTTCATCACCCATACAATCCTCATTGGAGCTTCAATTATAGTGATCCTAAACTGATCATCCAGTTTCTTCACTTCACTTTCTTTCAGTCTATGCTGCTTCTTGCCACCAGAGATCTTTTGAAGACATAGATTATTTACTGGTACTCACCAAGGCAAACTCTTTGATAAATCTTCTCCAGTCATCAGGCAAAGGTCTAAGGCCTTTAGCCTGCCACACAAGGCACTTAATGACTCAGATAACATCCTGGTCTGAAACCCTGACTACCTGCTCATAATTTAAATGCCAACAATACAGAATCTATAGAAACACTTGTTGCCTCAACTTTCCTATGTTCCCTCCTGTGTATACCTGCTTCTTTCTTGTTTCTAAAACCTTATTGATATTGTTAATCAATTAATATACTAATGTATTATTATAATTAGTTAATATAGTAATGTACTATTACAATGTGCAAATGCTTGCTCTGTTTAAGACATCTTTTTTGAAAATCATAGTCAATTGCTAGGTGGATAGAGCACCACTAAACTATTATATGGGGCTAGTCCAGCATAATAAAGCATAGCTAGTTTGATTATTATTGTGGTGAGAAAGATTAGGAAATTTCCATGGATTATCACTTGAGGGAGAGACTCAAGGTTGAATGAAGGAAAGACTCAAGGTTGAATGACAGGCAGAATGACAGCGGAGTTAGACAATAGAGAACAAATGTGGGACAAAAGCCATTGTAGGTAGTATTTATCATTTAACAAAAGTGGGGACTGGACAGATTCCATATTTGGACTATAATTTTTCATATGGTAGACTCTAGAGGCTGAGGTAGCTTTTAAATGAATCTGATAACATGTAACATCTACCTGCTTCATTCAAAGCCCCTAATTTTTTTCTTGTAATCATGTGCTTTTTTACTTCAAGACAGTACATAAAATTGTGTATGTTCCAGGCCCTGGAAAATTTTTACAAAAAAATGGCATTAAACCAAACAGGAAAATATTGAAGTCTACATTTCTACGTATTTACCAATATCATTGCAGTGATTGCAGTTTGGCTATCATAGTCTCTTGTTTATGTTTAGGGGTGAGTAGGACAGGGAAAATTGATGATTTACTTTTTCATGATCTAAAGATTTCTTTGAAAGTAGCTGAAACAAAATATAGTCAGGAGAAACAGATTATATATTCTTTTAATACATGTAGGAAGGTCTATGGATCTCTTTCAACTGTTTTTAAAACATATATAGTATATATTACATAATTCTCACGTGATCTGTGTCCCGTGCTGCACAAGGGTTCAAGGACCTAAGAGGGAATGGTGGGGGATGAAGAAAAACACAAAGAAGGATGTAGAGAAAAGCAGGTCCAGGCGGTCCGGGAAAGTGAAAGTATCAGTTTCTCCAGCCCTATCCTGCCTCAAAGTACTTTATTTTGTATGTTCACAAAGCACATAGCAGAGGGATGGTGCAGTTACCCAGAACAGCCTGTGGTTATAATTCTCGTACTTCAGTTAATATACCTCAGCCAGCAACTATCTTGCAGCAAGGTCAGTGAAAGCTGGTTATCTTTCTCTAGGTCTTGCTGCTTTTCTCGGAGATACACACATTCCCCTATTCGCTTCTCTTGGAGTTCACCCAAAGTTCACAGCAGCCTTGCTGCTAATCTTCCAAGAGGGAGTGGGCTACTCTGGCTCTCTACACATAATATATAAATATATACTATGTATACAGTATATTTACTTTTATTTTATATATAATTATCATGTCATAAAATGTCGTATATGTTCCTGTATATATTCCTAAATATGTGTGCGCATATATTCACTTACACATATATACACAAATATTCATGTATATTCATAAACAATCTCTCAGAAATAATTCAAGTTCTTGTCAATATCCTTGTAAATTCCTTGTGAATGGAATAAGGAAGATCTCCCTCCCACAGACTTATTTAATTCAAAGCCAACTGATGATAAAACTAATAACAATAAAAAATTGTATCAATCATTGAATACTCATTCTGTGCTTTATGTATTTGTGTTCTTTGTAAGTGCAAAATACAAATATTATTTTTATCTTAAAAATGTCTAAATCCCTTCAGATAAATGAACTTCCCCATCTCGGCATCTTGGCACAGCCAATAAGAGCTCATATGAAATTAAAACTCATAGCAAGTTGGTTCTAACAGCTAATCTCTTTCCACTAACCCACTGAATTACCCATTTTGAAAACAAGTCTGTGGCAGCATGCTGGCACTCAAGGCATCCAGGATACTGATTTCAGACATTCTGGTGTTTACCTTCCAGGAAGGAATTGGCAGGTTCAGAACTACTTGGTTATTTATAAAGGTTAAATACCATAGTTTACAATGAAATTTTCCTCCCTTGATGGGAATTCTTTCCCACTGCTATATTTTGTATAGCTATGGACTACTCATGACAAAATCAGAAGTCACATGTTTTCATAATGAGACTCCATTGCCCATGGATAAGAAGATAACAGTGCTCCAGTGGCTAAAAGTGGAACTGTTGATGTCAGATGAAACGTAGACTTTAATTCTGGCTGTATCACTTGCTGGCAGTATGACCATAGACAACTTCTAAGCTTCATTTTTACTATCTTTTTAAGAGACTACTGATATTGCACAGATAAGATTCTTACAGAAAATTGTGTGCTCATATAAATAAATTGTTTAAAACATTCCTTCTCTTGAAGTGTTTAAAATGTCTCTTTACTTCTGCCCATTTGCCTCCTTGACCCCTTGTTGATTTTCAGAGGACTATTTTTAGTCACACTGTGCCATATTATTTACCAGTTGCTAATATTTCATCGAGGCTGATTTTACTGTAAATAAAGTGCCTGGGATGAAGAAAGAAGAAGAAACTATATATGCACCATTGGAAAAGCCATGTGATTCTGCTTCCAGCCATCATTCTAAGAACTAAGTACTTCTTTTTCAATATTTATAAATAAGATCAAATAATCAAGCATATTAGCTAAATAAACATATTAAAAATTGATAAAATGATAAGACTTCAGTGGCAAATGGCATAAATCCAAGGGTTAAACTTTACACAGAGGAGAGAGCAATGCTCTCTGAGATAAGGGTACTAAAAACAACTCAGGTGTTTTCTGCAACTACATCCTCAGCCTGGGGGATCACTGCATGAGGTCTCTCTTTGAAGAACTTGAATAGATACCAGGTAGAGAACCAAAGTTTGAAACAACCTGAAGGCTCAGGCTCTTTAGTTTGGCAGTAAGGTCCCTCATGTAGGGGAGTGCATTCTCAACAAATTTCAGAAGATTCGGCTGAGCTCTTTACTGGGGAATATCCTAAAATACTCAATGAAACAGACTAAGCATTTAGACACAGAAATTTCCTGATTCTTGGAGATATATCCAAACTGCACTGCTGCAATTTTAATTATCCAATGAATTCTACTTTGACCAACATCAAAGAGTCAAATAATAAGTTTTTAAGCTTGTATTTCTCTTAAAATTTGAACAATATAAAGGATCCAAAACTATGTGGAAAGTAGAATTTCTTTGTATTCTGTAGAAAGTAAATTTATATGAGGATGCACTGAAACATCTCTATGAATTACATCACAGGTAGGTTTTATTTTTTAATTAATTAAAAATATCTAACACAAATATTTCTGGTCATTATAATCATAAAATAATAGCATTATTTTATTATTGTTATTATACATACATAGAGTATTGATGTTTCTCAAAATAATAACCTTGACATTTACAACTTTTGCTGCTATGTAAAACAGCCAAAGTACACCTTAAATTTCAATTGGAAATCCAAATTTATAATGTGCTACACTTAACTACTTAATTTTTAAAATTTACTGTAGACCTGTAAAGCATATATAAGCTTTAATAGCCATCTATTATTTTTTCTGTTACAAAATAGTACTTTAATCGGACATGCCTTATCTTTAAATTAAGAGTATAAATCTTGCCAGAAATTTATCCTGTTGTCATATAAAAAATCAAATTTAAAGTTTGATGAATACTGAGAGCAACATACTACCTGGAATTTGATGAAACTTGAAACTTATTTCACAATAATGGACCAAATGACAGTAATGTATTATCCAACATGTTATCACTATACAAAATTTGAGATAGCTGATGTCTAGGTGACATGAACAAAGTAGAACATGGTCTAAGATATGAAGATTTATCAGCAGGATAAAAAACAATTAAATGAAGTTACAAACCCCTTGTGTTTATTTCAGTTAAATAATATTTTCTTACTGTGAGGAGAAAAAGATTAATATAAAATTCTACCAACTTAACAAAAAGAAGTTTCTACATTAATTTTTTTTTTTTTAGAATCTGAGAAAGTAGGACCTCTGATGAACCTAAGCAGCAGCATGCATTGCATTATGTGAATCCCCTAGAACAGGGGTCCCCAGCCTCCGGCCATGGACTAGTACTAGTGCATTGCCCGTTAAGAACCAGGCGGAATAGCAGGAGTGAGCAGCTGGTGAAGGAGTGAAGACTCCTCTGTATTTACAGCCGCTCCCCATTGCTCGTCACCACCTGAGGTCGGCCTCCTGTTCGATGAGCAGCAGCATTAGGTTCTCGTTGGAGCAGGAACGCTGCTGTGAACTGCACATGCAGCGGATCTGAGAATCTAATGCCTGATGATCTGCCACTGTCTCCCATCACCCCCGGATGGGCCTCTCTAGTTGCAGGACAGCAAGTGCAGGCCTCCCACCGATTCTACTTTATGGTGATTTGTATAATTACTTCATTAAATATTACAATGTTACAACAATAGAAAAAAGTGCACAATAAATGTAATTTGCTTGAATTGACCTGAAACCATCCCTACCCCTCCATCCCCTAGTCCATGGAAAAATTCTCTTCTACAGAACCGGTCCTGGTGCCAAACAAAAAGCTTGAGGACTGCTGCCCTAGAGCACAAGCTCACATTTTTGGGTTGTAAATAAAATAAAGCATATCCTTAGTAGACTGAGGTAGCTGAAATTATGTTGAGAAGAGCTGTACAATCCCTGCCAGAGCAGGAAAAGGCCTTTCTCAACTCCAGTTACCTGGTATGAACAGGCCATAAAAGGTATTTCAAAACCCACAATCTGGAAAACATTTATATAAACTGGATTTAGTTATACAGCCTTCATGTAATCATTCTCATATAAAAGAAGGCATTAATGACTATCTAAATGTCTATATTTAAAATGTCTAAAGGTCTATATGTCTATATTTTTATCTAAATATCTAGATTTTTTAGTGTCAATATTTAAGTGAACGAATATTACATAACTTGATTTTGACAATGTATACAGCATAAAAAGTCCCTTCTAAAATAAAGTAAAAATATATTTTTGCTAATTTAAGGAATTTTTAAATTCTTTATTAGATATAAAAGTAACGCTGAACAATAGATGAGTCATTTCTGTACCAACATGGCACTTTATATTGACATTCTTCAATTTGGTATCTTCAAAAGTAAAAAAATTACTTTATTATACCTCTAAGTGTGCAATTTTATATGTTTTCTAAAGCTTTTCCTCTAACTGATTAGATTATCTAACTGGGAACTCAAGGTCAGTCCATGCATAATGAGCATTGGTTTCATTTATGGATTAATGTTCATGTTTGATATTTTTGATCTCAGTACAGAGAAGTTTCAAGACCTTTATTTCCTTCTGGTGTTAGCACAATCTGCAGTTGTTAGGAGAGCTGTCAATCTCTTCTTAATACATTCAAGTCCTTTGGAGAAAAGCATGGGCCAAAGGGGAAAACCCAGAGTGGAAAATTTCTGAAGCTGATTATAGAGAGGGCTGAATGGTAGTCAAGGGCAAATTTCCAAAGGGATCTGATTAACATTGCTCTATCAAATAAGAACCAGACAATAAGTCATTAATTTTATGGCATTTTTTTTTCTTCTACCTGGTTTTTCATAAGTTGGACTTCCTTCCAGGATAATTAACCACTAAACATTTTACAAGCAAGCCAAATGCGGAAGCAGTAAAAGATGGATAGCACTTACGAAGTAATTGACAAAAGGTATATTGGGCATTTTAAGCAATAATGGTGTGCATCCTAATACCGGAAGAAAGGCTTATGTACTGTCATTTGACAGGTCATTATTTAATCTCAGACCTCAACATCAGATAATATAAACTCAAGGCTGAAATGAACTTAGGCATACTAGGAAGAGGGTATCTTAGTGCAAACAGCTTCTGAGAAAGCACTTAGTGTTCTTGCCTTGGAATCATCAGAATACCCCTGGTGTTATCTCAGATGAATTTCCAAGTTATTTTATTTTCTTTTGACAGTAAAGTCAGTGCCGACAAACCAAGACAGTTCTCAAAGAAATTCAATTACTGAAGTGTCTGACAGCTTGCTTTGCTTCTTCTCACTAAAGTTTCCAAAGTTGCTTGCAGCATGTGTAATATTGTTTGCTTTGCAAGACATGCATGATATTTTAGAATAAAATAAAAAATAATATCAAAAGAGAAATAAAAACTTGGTAAAGTTAAAAATTTTAGTTAAACAGCAAGGTAATGATAAAGTATATGGAAATATTTACAACTTTGTACTTAGAGCTTATTAGCCTTCTAGTACTGTTCATGGCAGTCAAGAGGGAAATTGTTTCTGTCTTTCAACAATGAAATCTATCAGACATTTATTGCTATGAAATCTGAAGTCATAAAACAGGGTTTGAATTCAAATGGTGCATTGTTAAATTTCAAACTTTATTCAGAATGAGAATATCCCCATGAGTTGGATGACTACAGTGACTGGACATCAGTGCCAGTTCAAGTGACTGGGATAAATAGTGGATAAAATAAAGCACATTATCTCTGGGTGTATATTAATTGTAATATCATATATAGTCTATATATAAAAATCTCATTATTAATATATAATTATTAGGTAAAACACTGAGATTTACATTATCATAAGTGTTAAAATATTTTTCTTTAAATGTGCTTAGGAACAAAATCCCAAGAACCATCTTGTTCCTATTGACTGGTTACTATGTTAAACTTCAGATTATCTTCAACTAATTATAACTCAAGATTATCCTGCAAAGAAATATTAGAGAGAAATAATGATATTGCACCTATATCAACACTATTTCAAGTGTGCCTAATTCCTAGAAATGGACCGTAAAGAATTCCTTAGACCAGGTGTAGTGGCTCATACCTGTAAGCCCAGCACTTGGAGAGGTTGTAGCAGAAGGATTGCTTAAGGCAAGAATGCCAAGCTGGGTCACATAGCCAGACCCTGTCTCTGCAGAAAATAAAAATAAAAATTAATAAAATTATCCAGGCATTTTGGTGCATACCTGTACTCCCAGCTACTCAGGAGACTGAGGGGACAGAACTGTTTGAACCCAGGAGATCAAGGCTGCATTGAGACAAGTTTGTACCTCTGCACTCCAGCCTGGATGAATTCCTTTGAGAATTACAGGTTTTCCTGTAGGCTGCCTTAAAGGATAAGGAAAGATTTTGCTCTGATTACCCAGTTAGCCATTAACTGTTCTCTCTCCCCAGGGTGTCCACGTTTTTGAAAAAGGATAATTAATTAGATTTATTAGACTTTTTAAATTTTTTTACTGGGTTAGAACTTAATTTTCAAAGATTCTCTATGCCCAGTTTTCTACAATCAAATGTTCTTACCTCTGAGCTATACATGCAAAGTCTAGGTTTCTACCAATCCAAAGATGGCTTTTTCCAAACTTAGGTGTTGTCACAAACTTAACATGGGTGGCATTTAATAATCATCTGGTTGTCTTCATTGACAAGAGGAATTCATGGCTAAATATTCATGGTGAAATCAACTTCGAAGGTCATGCATTTGTTTTGAGGTGAGCTAGATGTAAAACCAAGATCTCATTATTCTATATCCAAAATGGTTTATAATTTTTTAATTAATATGTTCATCTATTCAACAAACAGATTACATTAATACTAAGTAGCAGAAAATATTCTAAGTACTGGTGAAGCAAGGATAATTTAAGAAACCCATGATTATTACCTTCATGTAAGGAAAAATGGACATGCAACAAGTTATGAATTAAATAAATATTTGCCAAGTTTGATGTGTTATAAGGAAAAGTACAGGGAATACAAGATATTTTAGCCAATGTGGTTACCAATCATGAGGGTTAAATGAGAGATTCCTTTAGAAGAAGCACTTCTACACTAATTCTTATATCTTCAAATACCACATAACAAGAATGTTACATAACAAACTTTAAGTTGTATTTCGTAATTTATTTTTTGTAGTGAAATGCCAACATATGTTACTTTATTAATTTCTAATACTTGGCTCCAACGAACAATAATAGATATACAGTTACATTGAATGTGACATAGACTCTAACTTTCCCTGATTCCTTGAACAGTTCATCAATCCCTTTTATCTCTTTTCCCTCACCACTGATCTCCCTGGAAAAAAAAAAAACAACTCACCTAGGTTCAAAAATCCAAAATTCTTCTTATATAATGACAGACAAGGGGAAGAACACAACTTGCCTGTTTTCACTCTGTCCTCAAAGACAGACAAGTGTGTGGTACAACTGCTTTGCACAGTAATACATTTCTTAGAAAATTCTTTCTTCCACTCCTGTAGATGTCTGTTTCACTCCCTTTCTTTTCTCCTCTTTCTCCACTGTTAGCACCTGAGTCCAAATCACCATCATCTCTGACATGGATTATTGTGTTCTCATCCTAAGATGTTTTCCCGAGCTAGCACTTGCCCTCATGTCATGGGTTCTAAATCATGCAACGTGAAGCTAAAGTCAATCTAACAAGGCTGGGTATTGCATCCTCACTGAAGATAGGGGGCCCAATACTTTCAAGTAGCCGAAGCGAGGAGAAAACCTAATGCATCAGCACTTTAGCATATTTGTCAGAAATACCAAGGACATTAAGATTATGTTACTATTATTAATTCTTATCTTTTAAGAAAAGTGAAACCAGGTGCAGAAGCAGAGCGTGAGAGTAGACCTGGAACGTGACCACTGCTATAACCCCAACAAAGACAATCTTGCCACATGGGATATGCTTGTTTAATATAGGGTGGATGAATAACAAATGGACCAGAATGCCTCTAATTTGAAGAATCAATAGTCCAAAACTTCACAGAAGACTAAAGGTCACTATCCAGCTTTTAATTTTACATAGATCAGCTTTCTCAGTCGCTAAAAGGGGCACATCTTATTCACCACATACTGTAGTTTCCTGTCTACCAGAAACCAAGTTTGAGACTTTTGGGTACAAACTATAAGAAAAAAATAATCTTTAAAATGATGAGACATGACATAAAATCATACAAATGTAGAGACAAAATAAAATGTACAGTTTTAACCTGTCTCTGTGCAAATAAAACAGTAAGAGGAAAGGCAAAGAATAAATTGTGAGTCTCAGTAGTAACAACAAAGAAAACATTTTTGTCTGTAATACTGTAGAACTTGAAATTTGAGACCTGAACCAAAAGTTAGTGAAGAAACATTGGGAATATTTCCACATGCAGGAATGTTACCTGTAGCAGGTGGTCATCAATTTCTACTAGAAATGTTTTAGTAAAGGAGAAATTACTACATTAACAAGGAAGCCAACTTAATTAATAGTTATGATTATCAGAAATATTTTTAATAAAATTTGAATCTGCCTTTTTATTCCTTTTCTACTCTAATTTTTACAGAAAAAAAGGTTTCAGGTACATGAATATTTACTTTAACTTTTTAGAGCAGACCTAAATCCTTCCTTTTTCATCACTTTATGTGTGAGTTCACACACTTTTTAAAACTGTAACTCTGGTGTGAACCTACTAGAGTCTTTAACATCTCTTTTATACTAGGCTTCCCAGTAGTCACTGCAATAAATTTGTCCATAAGCATTTGAATTCACTAATTCAAACTAGCAATTGAAATGACCATACAACTATAAAAATAGCAAACAGCTGTACCAGCGCTGGATATTAAAGTCATATGCCATACACTTTCAGATGCCTGAATCATTTTTTTTCTGCATTTAAAATAGGTGACATTAGATAAAAAGACATTTTCATTTCCTGACTTAGAAATTCTACTTAGTGAAAGAGACTGCACAATGTCAGGGAAACATATCCCATCAGAAACACATCATTCTGCAGGAGAGAAGCTGAGATAAACCTAAGATAAGGAAAAGTTTGGAGGTCATTATTCCTGACTCTGACTACTCATTTGAATAAGCATTATTTGTGCAGATATCCTAGAAGACCTTCTCTACACAAGATTTCAGATCTTAGGAAAGCATAATAACAGTGCAGGACAGAGCCTTTCTAGGATCAACTGTAGTTGTCAGGCCAAACTGGATTCACTGTGTCATCTTTCTTCTCTTGATATTGAGAACAAACTAAATGTTCACTTCTGTACACTGACCATGATCCACTGGCTTCCCTGGCCATATTCTAGGTTACTGGCTCATTGAACTTGAGCTATAAATGTATATCAACTGCCCTTCACTGTTAAAGTTTTAAATTCTTAGGTAAGAAAGATAAGCCAACAGAAAATGGGGAGATTTAGCAAGGCAAAAACTGTCTCTGTTATTGAGAGAATGATTGAAAGATGAACAGACAAACAAAAGAGCCAATCTAAGAAACTCCTAGAAATATATTGGGGAAAATTGTTCAAGAGCTACCTATAATAATTGCATTCTGCCTAGATGGTTTTATAGATAAGATATATCAATATATCAAACGACCCATGATTGTCTTGCTCTTGGAACAATTTCAAAATTAATAAGGGATGAAATACTTCCAATCATTTACCCATTTGAAATAATCACCAAAGCCTTCAAAGAGAGCTTTCAAAAGCTAATTAAAGACTAATTTTATTTGTGCATATGTGTGAAAGATATTAAAATGAATATTTCAAAATGAAACCTGTCAAAGTATTTTTTAAAATAATAGATGATAAAAATGAGTAAGTTAGGATTTTTTCAAAGATGTAAGGATCGTTCAACATTAAGAAATCCATTAATTTAATTAACACCATTAACAGGACAAAGAAAAATAAACTTAGTCTCATGCTTATAAATGCTGAAGAGGGCATTACAATTTTTTAATATCCATTAGTATTTTGGAAAAAATCCACTACAGAAAGAAAGTTAATTCCTTAATTTTATAATAATATTTATATAAAACATACAGTCAAAATCCCACTTAAGAGTGTAACAGTAAGTACATTGTACCATTAAAGTTAGGAAAAAATGTGTCTCAACTTATTTAAATTTACATTATTTTGTATACTTTTGCCAAAAGTAATAAAATGATATAATAAATATCTAAGAGGAAGAAACAAAATATTTATTATTTTCAGATTAAATTATTTTTTACCTGTGAAACACAAATAAATCACCTATTAATCTATAAAAATAATGTAGCACTTAGTAAGATTTCTGGATACAAATCAGTAGGCAGAAATCAATAATTTATAGTCAGCATATTTTTTTTAAAAAGAACCATTAACATTAGCAAAGATCAATATAATGTGAAAAACTGAAAACTCAGATACAGTATGTTTTTTAAAAGACTACAGATCTTTACTGAAGCACAATAAAAATTTTGGATGAACAAATTCAATATCATTCAAATATGATCATTTTCAAATTAGCATGTATTCTCAATAAAAATACCTATATTTTAATGTAATTCTATAAAAATTACAGTCATATAGATAATACAGTTACTTAAAACCAGCTAAAAAAGTATGCTCTATTCTGAACCTAAGAAGTAGCATAAAATAAAAGTAGTTGGCACTCAAATTATTAAGAATTACATAAATAATATAGCTTTACAATTGAATGATAAATATTGGTCGGACATGGTGACTCATGCCTATAATCCCAGCAGTTTGGAAGGCCGAGGTGGGTGGATCACGAGGTCAGAAGTTCGAGACCAGCCTGGCCAGCAAGGTGAAACCCCATCTCTACCAAAATACAAAAAATTAGCCAGGCATGGTGGTGCACACCTGAAGTCCCAGTTACTGGAGGCTGAGGGAGGGAAATCACTTGAACCTGGGAAGTGGAGGTTGCATTGAGCTGAGATCGCACCACTGCACTTCCACCAGGAGACAGAGCAAGCCTCAGTCTCAAAAAACAAACAACAAAAAAAAGCAAAAATAAAGAAAGAAACAAATATTAACAAGTTAATAAAGATTTAAAAGAATTTTTAAATATGCTAACTATAGCATCACAATCAAAAGATAAAGTAAGGATTATTGAATGAGTGGTACTGAATTTCATGTCAAAAAGAGAATTGTATATGATGTTAGGTAAAGATGTAAATAATATACATTTCAAGTATTAGCTAAGTTTAAAGGGGAACAACACACACTGAGAACAGTTGGAGAGAGTGTTGGGTAGAACATTAGGGAAAAGTGTGAATGCATGCTGGGCTTAATATCTAGAAGATGGGTTGTTAGGTGCAGCGAACCCCCACGGCACACATTTACCTATGTAACAAACAGGCACATCCTACACGTGCACCATGGAACTTAAAAATAAAATATATTTTTTAAAAAAGATACTGGCTTAAATAAAATTTAGTATCTTGGAAAAAATAATTAGAAGAAAGCATTTTGTAATATTGATATAATTTAGGATGATGAATGCTATGTATTCAAATATGAACACAAAAGTGTGAAAATGAAGACAAATCCCCAAAACTAAAGTCTTAGAAGATTTTCTACCAAATATGAAATTTATATTTAAAGATGATTTTTAAATTAAAATATAAAGAACATATTGATAAAACATTTTCAGTCTATTTGATCACCACTGGTTCTATTATGGGTTACAAACAACAGTTTAATTGATAAGGTAATTTTTTATTAGCAAAGGACATGAACAGGCAATTCACCAATATGAAGAAAAAAGTACAGTAGACCTTAAAATAGTTAAATTTAGTAGCAAAGAAATGTAAGTTCCTTATATTGGTTAACCAAGTTTTAAGAAAGTAATTAAAAGCTAAAAAGAATGAAGTAGTCAGTCATAATGATAAGTGAAAATTTATATATGCATTCATATTGGTTTTGTTTTATCTATATAATCGGTCTAAAACATGGTCATTTTCAAATAACCTCTAAAATATTGTAATTAGATTTGGAAATATTAATATGATTTTTAAATAATTGGAAATTTTAAAAAATAATTGGAAATTGATGTAAGGGTATTTTCGTAGTGTTATTAGAGTAGTAAAAACTTGGAAAGCCCATAACAAACACTTGATTTGTTAATTAAAATGGAGTATATACTATGGAATACATTTTGAAAAGCAAATATTTCTGGGTAAAAATTGTAGAGCGAACCTGTATTACAGAGTCTCTTATCTTAATACCTTACACAACTCCCACCCCGAAAAATTGTAAAACAAACACAAGTGCACATACATGCACATGCACATGTGCTCGTGCATGCACACACACACACACACACATGGATTGCAGCAGGAGTCAAATAATAACTAGCAAAATTTCATTTGATAAACCTTGAAAAGGTGTTGATCAATAAAAGAAACATTCTACCTCCTCCTCACTTTCCACAAGCAGTTTGGGAAACTAAAGATAAATCAAAATATGATAAGTATTTGTGAACAGAAATGACCTCTGCTGTTTCACATACGGTAATCTCGGTAACTTGCATCACTGCAAGAGGCAATATTGGAGATCATGAAGGCTCTACTAGTGTGGATTCATGAGTGTCTATAATGAGCAAATGTCAATAATGTCTACAGTGAGCAAATTGCTCCCGTGTTAAATCACGACAGATCTATAGGAGCAGCAAGACCTATATTGCTAGTGGTTCTCATTTTAAGCCACTGTTATTTTGGTGATGTATATTACAACATGGTATCTTGGCTTACCTTTTTTTCTACACAGAGGATTTAGGAAGCAAATGACATGTGACCAAGTTCTTAACAACTGAATATGATCGGAAATAATATGCGTAAATTCTGTCATTTGTTTAAAGGAATTATTTGCCTCCCAGTTCTATGTTTTCATAATTTCCTGAAGCAGGATCCTAGATATGGACCTACCATATAAGTATGAGACATAGTTCACAGAAATTTGTAGAGTAATAAAGTAATAGATAATAAAATTTAGGATGGATGGGTCAACTAGGAGATTTGATATCAGAGAGAAGGGTAACTACCTCAGGCGAGGTAATTACAAAGCCTTTAAACAACGCAAAAATAGCCTGTATGACAATTCTTGATGTTATGTCCCTTTCCCAAAGCTCCTATACAGATGCATTTGTAGAGGTGAAAAAAAGGACTTTGAATAAAACAGTCTTTAGCTTTCTAGCCTGTACAATGTAGTAAGACATTCTAAGAGTATTAAAATGAAGTAGACTCAGGAGATCTGCAGTGTAGGCCACATAGGTTTCTGGTTCATTGAACTTTGAGGAAAATGAGGAGCTCTTCAGTCATTCTTGCAGAAGAAAATGAGATATGAAAGGATAAAACTCAAGATGGCTTCACACTTCTCCTGAGAAACATTAAAAGGCAGAATAAATATTTTTAAAGTATATTATATCCTGCAGGATAAATGAAGCCAGAGGATATGATACTCAGAGAATATGGTGATCAAGTTTAGAAGCAACAAGTAAACAACTTTAAATGTGTGAACACAATAAAATAAGCTGAAAATTGTAGCCTAAAATATAACTCTAGAACAAGTATAATTTTAAAGGGATAGATTGTAAACACTGAATGCAATTAAGTACAAAACAAAATAACATTTGTAGGATTTATGGATTAGCATAGGGAACAGTTTTAACACTAACAATGATTATTTGAGATTTATGGATCCTTATATTTTTTTCCCTTCTTTGTAGTAGTTTGATTACTTTAAATAATTATTGTACTTCTCTTTAATAAACATAATAAAGTCATTTCAAGATGAAAGAAGAAATCATTTCACAAAAATTATTAGTAGCAAAATAAATCCATATTGACATTCAGTAATTAAAATACTAAAATATGAAATTTATATTATTTAAATTTAATTAACCAGAAAATTTCTCTAAACAGATGCCTATAAATAAAATGAAATGTATATATTTCTTAATAGTTATCAAAGCTCATTAATTTGGAAATTTGGGCCTTCTATTAGCATTTTTAATGTTTCATACCACTCTTTTGGATTTACTCTGGCTTAGTATTCTAATTTTTATTGGTATGGTTTCTTTCTAATTTGATCTTGAGGTCTTCATCTTAAGAGTCCCATTAGCTCTTGTAATGCCCTGACCATAAAGTTCAAGGGACTTAGTCACGGATATTTAAACTGTGCCTTTCAAGGGATACTTCTTAATCCTGGAAGGTTGCCTAATGCCAAAGAATCTAACACATGTTCAAGTACTCCTTTGACAGGCATCTTATTTATACTGGCAGATGCTTTTGGGGCTCTTGTTTGACCCTTGATCAGTTTATTTCTACCAAGACAGCCACTTTCTAAGATAGAGATCTGTCCTGGAAAGAAGGTAAAGTTCAAGTTTGTGCATGTCAAGTGAGACACATGAGGCAGTAAAACCAAAGTGGATAGAACAGAAGAAATGTATTACTTATAAGTCCTAGAGAGGTTAGGGGTGCCAACAGGAGGCTGGTGAGAAGTCTGGAAATATCCAGACATTAACCAGTGAGTGGGAGGCAAGAGAGAGGGAGGACCTGTGTAACTATTCCATCCTTAAAGGTCATGGGTGTTGCCCCTTAGACTTTTCCACTGGAATTATGGATTGTCTAGTTTAAAGAAAATTTGCATGTGCAGTGAGAACTTTTTTACACGATTCTGGTATTTTATCATATTTGGCAACTGTGGGTGTGTCATGCTGTGGGTCAGTAAGATGAGAAACAAGATGTTTACAAGATTGTTATATTGTAAACAATCAGGGGAGGGAATTTTTCATTAGGCCCAAGGTGACAGGATATACCTGGGTTTCAAACAATTTATGTCAGGCCTAAAAATGAATGCTGAGGCAGTAATTTCATTCAATAGTTATGACATCTACTATGCCTTTTTGGGGGGAAGTTTCCACATGGAAAAATATTTATTGCTCTGTATTGATGGTAGGAAGGAACCAGAAACTGTTAATCCTTAGTTCGTAAGAATCTTTTCTAAGCCAACCCATCAGCGTCAAAATTTTGTTTATAAAAGAAATTAGGAGTAGACTTATCCCATAAATACACTTCTGAGTGCCAACCAAACAACATCTCACCTGAGTCAATAGACTTCTGCAGACGTCAACATGCATTTTCCTTCTGACCACCTGTCAGTCACCAGTCCCTGTTTCCAAGCTCCCCAAACTCTTTATAAGACCTTTATAAGATTATCAGCCTGCCCGGTTCAGGCAGATGATAACTGATAATCACAAGAAATAAATTTAGAATAGTTTTAATTTCACATATTGAAAAGTGGTCTTATGAAGACTTCTGGGGCTTCCACCAGGTTTGTTTAGAATACACTCTGCAGAATTCCAAGAGGCTCTCAGGCCAACAGTTGTGTTCATTGAAAGACTTATGCCAAAACACCATTTTTAAATTTAGATCCACTATGTGAGACAGTCTCAATAAAGATCCACACCCTAATTAGTTTTATTGATCTTTTGATGCAAATTTTATTTCATTATTTTATAATTTGTAATTAAATAGGTTCTCATATAATTAACCCATATTTTTATATAAAAATTTCAAGCATGGATCTTTGTGTAATTTTGGTTGAAAAGTGCATCGGTTGACAAAATAGAGCTAGATTTTTCATACAGCTTCACTAAACCTTGGGTTTAGTTTACCACTGGAAGGTTGTTTTCTATTAAAATGCTTACCTTCTGCTATTTCCTTTGTTTTTGCTGTTGTTTCTCTGTATACACCAAGTTATTCGGCTTTGGTTTTATCCTTGCTGTTCTTATTGAACACACACCAAGGAGTCTTTTACAGAGAATGGATGGAGACAATATCCTAATAAGTCTCCAATACAATCCAAGCTGACTCTGAATACTCATAGTTGGAGGTACATTAGTCCACTGACCAATCATGAAAAGGTATTAGTCAAACTTTATCCTATGTCCCTTAAAAAACCTTCATGAGGGCATCCACTGTTCTGTATACTTGTGAAAGAACTGCAATAGCTGGCAGGTTGTTGGTCATAATGACCCCTTCCTTGCATGTGCTTGTTTGGGAAAACCACAACATTCTTAAGCACACACAATTATCAGATGTAGTGCTTTCTAGTTTTTCATGGGCTTGTCTTTGCCCAAATCTCAACCTCCTTCTTAAAGATAATCTAATTTCTATAGAAAAATCTCATTCCCAACCCTGTACATTCCTCAGTTAATGACCAGAAACTAAGTTGACATAAAACAATGGCCATTATGGAGAGAATTTTTACATGTAAAATGAATTAACTAGTATGTTTAGATGGGAATCTGGAAAAATTAGAGGGCAGAACAACAAGAATTCAAAAGTTAGAGTTTTTAATTAGAATGCTGAAACCTTAAAACAAAGTATTATCTTCAAGAAAATCTCTCTAAAAGATTTGTAACTTTTGAAATTTAACCTTTGTAAATTTCTCACACTTTCTACTCTGTTTTACTTGGTCTTCTAAATGAGTTATTCTTTTTTTTTTTTTTTTTTTTTTTTTATTTATTTTTTTTTTTTTTTTTTTTTTTTTTTTTTTTTTGGCTTTCTTCAGGTAAAGAAAGATTGCATTGTAAAACTGCTAGATCAGAAGGCATTGTGAAATTGCAAGACCTTGCTGTACAGTCAAGTTAAGAACTATCATCAGTGTATCCCCAAACTTTAATAACACAGGCGAAACATTTGCTTCAAATTCAGGTTGTATTATATATTCACTGCTATAGATGATAGATCTTTAGCTATTAGTCTTTGACTATTAGCTGCATAAAGCAGAGAAAAAGTTTAATAATAGAAGGACAGGGGAAAGAAAATTTAAATGAACCCATTGAGACAATTTTTTTAAAGTTACATTGAGAGGGTAAGAAAAGAATATATATATATACTGCACAAGGCAATTTCAAAATCAATATGTAGGGTAGATTGAATAAAGATTCAAAATTATAAACTAAATTAAATCTAAATGAAGAAGCCATTGCTGGAGAGTTGCTGCAACAGCAAACTTAGGAAGACTGTGTGTCAGTAACAAGTCATGCTCTTGGTTTTCCATATGCTCCCTTTTCCATAAATCTACATATAAATAAATAGTCCACATTGCTTGGTATGTTTATGCCTCTAAGAACCTCAGACATATTATCTGCCTATAACCAATCTTCAAGTTACTTTTGGCTCAAAAATTCCTACATCAATATTAATTTGGATTATAAACCTACACTGGGAAAAACTGAAGTTTTAACTTACTATAGAAATTATTTTTTAAAAGAGCAACTTAATGCTGAGAGCGTCAGAGCATGATGGCTGAATAGAACCCTCCAGCAATTATTTCCATTGCAGGAACACCAAATTGGGCACATTTTTTCCAACTCCTATTGTGAGAATGTTGCAGTGTAAAAGTTGTCACATCCTGCAGTTGATCTTTGTGCAAAATTCCTGCCGCCTATGGTTAGGACCAACATCTCAAATTCTGTTAACAGGCAGTGTTCAAACCCAGACCACCTACACTTGAATTTCTTACAATGATTACACACTCCTTTACCCACCCCAGGTCCAGAATTTATAAGAACTCTCTAAATATAAAAAAACGTATTTTGTATAAACACCTATTCGTGTGTTATATACACTGATGTCTTTGCCAATTCCTTCAGTAGTCAGAATGTATTCTAGAGAGGAATTAAAGAGGACAACTAAAAACATAAAGATATGAAAAATTTATCTACAAAACCATAAACTACTTAAATTGTTCAATTTCATACAGTATAATTAATGATTTGAACATGCACATGCCAGTTTTTTGTATTCTAGAAGTTATATTAATATAGTTTCATTATAACATAATAAAATGTGCAGCATAGCATAGCCAGCATAATAGAATATAACATGAAATGTTATAATTATTAGGTACATAAGTATATCTTCAGATCTCAGCTACACAGTATCTATTTCATGTGACTTTGGACAAGTTATTTAACTTTACTAAATTTCAATAACCTCATATATATAAAATGGAAAAATAATTATATCTAATCTAAATGCTGTTAGGATTACATATAAAATACTTAGAAATCTTTTCTGTCATCTATTAAGAATAATATTTTTAAAGACCTTTTATCATCTCCATAAATATTATTAGTCATAATATCTTGATGTTATTGCAATCAAGCTGATATAATATTGAATAACAAATATGAAAAGTCATATAAATATTAATATAAACATTAAGAAATTTTAAAATGTACATATCTAACTTATAGGTCAGTTTTTCCTGTTTAATTTTGTCTCTATAAAATTAAGTATTTTTTACTGTAACATTTAAATTTGATAAAACTTTGTTATTTTCATATTTGATCCAAATCCTATAAAATTCTTGATCATATAGACACAAGAAATGAACAACAAACAACAAATGCCTGTGTTGCTAAAAAAAAAGTGAGGAAGTTTATATTTCTGAAGTTTACATTTCAGGATATTAGCATTTTTGTTTCCAGCAATCCTACCCATTTCATGTTTTAAAAAAAGGTCAAATTTTACATTTTGCAATCCCAACTCTACATTTTAAAAGCCTAAATGGTTTTGACTGCATTGCAAAGTAACAAAATGTAGAGAGAAATGAAAGTTGATTAAATGGGAAATTTTTAAAGTTCAGGGTTATTTTTAAGGTGCCAAATACATGTTTACTTCTCAGCTCTTCACTGTTTTCCCAACTCTTCATGGTGTCAAATGGCGATTAGCAGCCATTGTGTTCCAAGTTAAGCAAAAGCAAAGTGTATGCTGCTATGATCTAACCACCAAAAATATATCAAGATTTTACTTCTTCCTTTTCTTGATCTTCCCCTCCCATAAGAAAAAGTGAACACTTGCATTTTGAATTTCCATCATTATAACACTTATGGAGAGGAAAATTGTGGTAAGAAAAATCCAGGCTATTGACTAAAAAACAAAATCACTAACTACATATTCTTGTATATTTTCCTGTTTGACTCTTGGACATAGAACACAAGATTGAAACCATCTTTGCAAAAATTGTAACAGTGAGAAAAATATGACCTCACTGACTCCATCTTCCTTCGAACCTCCAAGCTGCCCTCGTTCATTCCTGAGCATAGACTGAGCTAACTGTGGGACAAATTTAGTTTGCAGTTTAACTTTCAAATAAAGATAATAAATCTTTTTAGCTTTGTTATCTTTCTTTCCTGAAATAAATCCCCTCCTTCTTTGGGGACCAGACTGCCTTTGTAAGGCTAACAAATTAGCCACAAGATTTGAAATTATGGTTCAGGAGTCATGCAGCCAGATATCACAAGATTCCTAACATCTCTGATTGCTTCTATGAATAACAGTACTATTGTAAAACCTAAAACTGATGTTTAAGATACTTTGCAGATTCTGTAGTCTGATGGACCAGCTGGTACCATTTACATCTGTAAACTGTCTCCCCTAATTCTGCCATCCCACCCAGGGACTGAAGACAGCAAAAACTCACTTTAGCCTCCTATCTTTTCATTGCTGACTCAGCCAGTCAGCACTCCCTAACCCATATCTGCCAAATTATCTTTTAAAAAAGCCCTAATCTCCAAATGTGGGGGGAGATGTCTTTTGCTTAGCTGGCTGTATGTTTATTAAACCCTTTCTCTATTGCAATTTTGCTGTCTTGGTAAATCGGCTCTCTCTGGGCAGTGAGCAAGAAGAACCCATCAGGGAATACATGATCAATATAGTTTAAAATTAAGAAAAATTGATCTCAATTATATTATTAGGATGGAAATATAGTAAGGATACATATATAATAGTGTAGCAAATTATTTTCAGATAAGATGAAATATTTATTACACAATTATAGAGAATGTAAATTTTGAAATAGATTGGTATTCTGAAGCACATATTTCAATGGAAGCATTTATTGAATTACAGTGAATAAATAATAAAACGATAATATTTTAGTTATTCCTTTCAAATAACAAAATAGAGCAAAATAACTATACTAAGCCTATAGCATCAAATACCATAAAAAATCATTAGTTACTATTTAAGGAATCAAAAGTAAAAGCTAAAATTCTCTTCTTTTATGTAGGTTCTATGACCTATTTTTTAAAACTCCTTCATCATCAGTGTTACCCTTTCCTTTGCCTCATCATTTGGGAAGAAAAGCTCTCTACAGAACTCCTCTCCATCTTTGTCATTTGAGTACACACTCTTCTTCATTACTTTCAATTTCTTGAGCAGAAATGTATTAAAGCCACCTGAGCCCGTGTTTTTGATGGATAGTTTCTCAGTGAATCTTAGAATTTGTTGATTTAAAGAGGCCTCTATCAGGTCACCTAGTTTATTTCTCTTCACATAGCTATTTATTTCATGATATTATCCCTTAATAATTTATAAAACAAAATCAGTTATATTTTGCAACTTTCTTTTGTCACTGATTTCCTCTACTTGTTTAAACACATGCTTTGTGTCATTACGTTTTTATTTAATGTTAATATGCTTTTTATGTGTTATATTACACACTACAATAAAAATAATAAATTGTATCAGACATCGATAGTTATTTGACAACCACTGTTATTTATTAATTCTTATAATTCTAAATTTTATATTTTTTACCTAAGTAGTCTTTTTCTTTATTTTATTAAGTAACATATTCAAAAACTACAACCTTGTGAACATATAGCATTAAAAGAAAAATATGTGTTTATGTGATTTGTAACCTACATAACATTTTTATATAATGTGTTGGGAAGTATTTGTTATTTAACATTTAAAAACAATTGTTGAAATATCCAAAAATAGAATATTTATTACAGTATAAGATACTATAGTATAAGTGTTGTAAGGCAATTTGCAAGATTTCAAAACAAGCTTCCTGTTCCAATAATATTGCAGTAATCA
The DNA here is from genome assembly GCA_004027715.1 of Plecturocebus donacophilus. NCBI lineage: Eukaryota > Metazoa > Chordata > Mammalia > Primates > Pitheciidae > Plecturocebus > Plecturocebus donacophilus. Next base: position 53,336 of record PVKP010007214.1, read on the forward strand.
TGAGAAAATGACACTATGGAAATCATAAACAGAAAATGTTTAGAAGAAATAGTGTCATTTCTGAATAAGTAGGCTTAGAGATAATATGTAGAAAGGAGAGGGAAAGATGGATAGAGTAAGAGAGAAAGAGAAGGAGGAAAAGAGAAAGACGGAATAGAAGGTTAGTAAGTGATAACTCCCACATGCAAATTGAAGTTAGGGGTGAAAAAAAGAACAAGAAGAGTGAGCAAGCTGGTTAAGAATGTGTTCATATAATATGTGTTCATTTTGTCCCATACAACCCTATTTTTGTGTGTGATACAGGAAAAATATATTTAAGGATCAAGAGATCCTCTGCCTAGAAGAACAAATTAATGAGTTGCTTTTAGGATCTCTGCTTCTCATTTCTGTGACCTTTTTCCCTCCTTTAAGTTCGATCTTACCTAATCATTGAACTAAGCCATGTTTTTGAAAAATCAAACCAAGGGGTTTTGACAATGTGTCATTATTTACCTAAGAGTTTGAATTTTTAAATATGACAGTAATTTTCACAGTCTTGGGAGATATTAAAATAAATGTCATATTCCCTATGCTTGAAAGCTTATGATTTACTAAATGTGAAAGACCAAAAGATGATTCAAAAATGTCTAAAATAAGGCATAATGCTAAGGAATGGATCTTAAGCCTAGAAAAATAGAAATCTCAGCAGGACTATCAATGAAAATCACAATGCATTCTCCTCCAAAATAAAAATGTATACCTGGGATAAACTGAAATAAAATTTGGGGACTGCTGGGTATACCTTTAAACCTTAGAAGAAATTCATATACAAGGACAATTATGGAGTGATATATTTGGGGGTGATGACTACTTTGGCTTGATAATAGAGGCTATTTAAAGTTGTTCTTATAAAGTGGTGTTCTTTAGCATGTTTCTTGGGAGAATCATTTTAAAATTTCTTCTGGATTCCTTCTTTTCTTGGCGGTTAGTTCAGAAAACCATGCTTTTAGCTACCTCCCACTTGGAAAGCAGCCTCAGTTTAGGAAAGGAGTTCTCATCTAGGTCATTTGTACCTGCATATTCTAGGAAAATCAGCACTTGTCACTTATACTTAAGCTCATTTCTGCAGGGGCCTTCATTCAAGCTTGGTGATAGCTACAAAGGGTGATTTTGTCTGTAGTCTTCACTTATGGACTCACAAGTTGCCTACAGCCATGCAAACAAATAAAGCTCTATTCTGAAAATATAAACACCTAACTGCAATGAACTTTGAAACTTATTATGTAGACTTCTAAATTGACTCAATCGATTACAATTAAATATGTTCACATATCTGAAAAATTTAATCTTCTTTCATGGTAAGAGGAAGCTAGTGAAACTCCAAGAGAGAGAAATGAGGTAAAGCACAGGTAAAAGGTAGTTCAGTCAATTGCAAAATACTAATTTGAGTTAAGAAACTATCCAAGTATAAAGGTCAGATAATTAACTGATAATTTACTTAAATAACAAACAATTATTTCTTTATATTTTAGTCTAATTAAATGCAAATCAAGATTAAAATATACTCCCTAAATACTCATGTATACCCATAGAAAAGGCAAATATTACTTAAAATAAACATTTTTGATGGATAGCAGATAATTGTTTCCCTAAAATATCATCTTACTGAAAATTTGCTATTTAATCCCACTTATATATACTGACAACATTGAAAGATTATATCCATGCTACTTAATTTATAGTAGTTTATTTATTTTTCCCTAAGTGTAAGTTTACAGAAGAGTCAGATTAGTTGTGTATTATTTATATACATATATATATATATATAGTTTTTACAGAATAAAAGATATATCAAATATATATCTAAACAGTTATATTACCTTCTGTTAATGCTATTGGATTGAAAGTTTTAAATTTAAATATCATTACTGAATCCTACATACAATATTGGAGTTTGACAGTCAACTCCAATATTCATTTAACATTCATATAAAAAAAATCTTGATATGGATTGACTGTGTTCCCACCCAAATCTCATCTTGAACTCTGTAGTTCCCATAATCCCTAGGTGTGGTGGGAGGGACCCCGGTGGGGTGGGAGGTAATTGAATCATGGGACCAGTTTCCTCCATGCTATTCTTGTGCTAGTGAGTAAGATCTCATGATATCTGATGGTTTTTATAAGGGGCTTCTGACTTGGTTTGGTTCACATTCTCTCTCCTGCCATCCTGTAAAGGGGTGCCTTTTGCCGTGATTGTAAGTTTCCTGAGGCTTCCTCAGCCATGTATACTGTGAGTCAATTAAACCTCTTTTCTTTATAAATTTCCCAGTCTCAGGTATTTCTTCCTAGCAGCTTGAGAACAGACTATACAAATGTCTTAGCTAATTACCAGCTATTTTACCATGAAACCCCAAGCTGGCATGACTATTAATATGTAGCAATTGCTAGTTTTCTCCCCGTCCTGCAGCTTGCACTTACCATTGCCTTACAATTGAAGAAAATAAACTATTAAAGAGACTAAAGAAGAGAGAATGGCTAGCTTCAAGGGTCATGAGAGTTAAAATCAAGAATATTTAAAAGAGATGGAAAACCATAGATCTCTAGATTTTGCCTTTTGACTCAACATGAACTGCCAAGAATTTAATTACATTGCTTTTTTCCCCAGAACATTGAAAAACCAATTGTATAGTTCCACTCTATATCTGGAATCTTTGTTTCACTGCCTTTCAAAGAATGAGAGTTATGATAGTAAAATGATACCAAGGGGTTACAATATATATTCATTCCCATATTGTTACCTAAGCGGCAAAAATCCTATCTACAAAGTTAAAAAATGGAGGGCATCTCACCACTAGAGAAGCTAATAATATTCGAGTAGACCTCAAGAAAAATGGTTAGAGAGTGTTAATTATGGAGAAATTGAAACATCCATTATTGGTTCATTTGGAATTATTCTCAAGCAAAGGAACAAAACTGAATGTCAGTAAAAGGAAACAAGAAAAAGTGATTATGAAAGAATGTATATAATAAGGATTATTTTTTCAGTTTTAGAAAATCATGTGGTCAGACTACTTTTAAAATATTAAATTTCTCCAAAACTCTTACTAATAAATAACTTTAAAAATATACAACCTGGCATGATAGCCATGAAAAACATAGGGATTCACAGAATGACAAAACTTTCCAACTGGAGTGAAACCCTTAGTATATTCAATCTGCCAACCCATTGCTATAGGAAGATATTTGTTGTTATTATTGTTGAATAATTTATTTTTAATATTTATTTCTACTTTATTTTAGGTTCAGGGAGTATGTGTGCAGGTTTGTTACATGAGGAAACAGTGTTGCTCAGGCTTGGTGTATGAATGATCCCATCACCAATGCAGTGAGCATAGTACTCAATAAGCAGCCTTCTGATAAACAGCTTCTGCAGAGCACAAGAAAGCATCAACAGATGAAATGGACGGTCTAAAGAATGAGAGAGAACATTTGCAAACTATACTTCCAACAAAGGCCCAATGTCCACAACTATAAGAATATTTTAGACAGACAGCAGAAAGGCAATCTCTCATCTCTATCTCCATGCCCCTGGAGTGGAGGAGATTCCTTTCAAGAAATCCATATAAATTCTGGACAAGTCTCACGAAGATCTTAATACAGTGTTAAATTTTATGTTCATGGACTTCTTCCAACCAGTATTTGCTTTGCCTTGAATGTTCAGATTCTCTTTTAAATGAATTATATTTTACTGTATAATATATTCCTAGAATTATTTAACTTCCTAGTTGAAGAACAGATCTAATTTAAATAGTTGTCAGCTATTTGTAACTGGCCGTTTTTCCATAAAACAGTAAGGTATACACTGACCACATGCTTAAAGTCCCCATAACTAATCCATCCACACATATACAAATACATACATGTATACATTTATATGTTAATAAATAAATGAAACAATACCTGGAGGCTAGTTCTGTAGAATTTAAACATTTATTTACTGATTGACCAAATATATTAGTCCTTTGTATATGTAAGACATAGTGTCAGAAGTTGATAACAATAAAATCTATAAATTTCTCACCTGGAAGAAAGTGCATTTCAGTGAATAGATATTATGTCTGTGGAGGAAAAGGCTTTCTGGGTGCTAAAATATTCTCCTCCAAAAATGTGGCTAAGATAGCAAATAAGGAGAAGGACTAGAAATGTCATAGTAAGAGCAGGAGCTGTTGCAATGGGTAACTCTAGGAAGCAGTCACATTGTTGTCTGTGTGAATAACACATCCACCACTTGTGCAGTGTAAATCCAATATGATCACACACAGCAGCCCTGGGGAGTATATCAGAGGGCCACTAAGACAAATGGGGATATCTAAAGGTGAAGTCCACCTGAGGAAGAAGAAATAGCGTCTGGAATTAGATACATCTTTTTCTAAATTTTGGCAATAGTACTTATTGACTATATGAAACCTAATATGATAATTAACAGTTCAGGAATTCTTACCTTTAAAGTAGGTGTGCAATAAAATCTCCCTCAGGGTAGCTTTGGGGATAATATAAATTATCTAAGAGCATTCTAAGTAGAGCTGCTCCTGTCAATCTACTGAAGATGAAGGCAACAACCACTTTGACACTGTAATACTTCAAGAAGAGGAGCCCATCGGTTGTCAGAATTTTAGATATTTGACTTTCATTTGTTTTTCATATCAATAATTCATATTACAGCTCCCTTTTTCTCTGTTCTCTAAATCTCTCCAACAATTATTTTAAAAATATATTCCAAATTAATTAAGTATATTAAGGCAATTCACTTTATGAGTTTACAAAAAGAAAATGTTAATTCAAGCCAGTGAATCTAAATTTAGTCTTCTAATAAATTTAGATATTTATTGAATTACTTTATCATGGGTAGACTTGTAATTAGTAACTGCTGTGAATTTTCCCTTTGTAAATGTGGGAAGGATAAGTTATCAAATTAATCACATTTGGACAAATATCAAGTTTTTAAAAGAGGAAAAATCTGGGTAGATTTTTGGCAACATTTGAGAAAGTTTATTAACAGATACAAATATATGTTACCTAACCTTGTTTTAAAGGCAAAATATGCAGAACTATCTTTCCTCCCAACCCCAAGTTAATTATGTCATTCAACTCTTTACTTCCCAAGGAGATTCTTCATTCTCTGGAACTACTCTAAACATTTATCACCTTTGTATGTCTTTAGATGCATACTGACTGTTGCAAGGCATACTTTAACCAGATAATCTATTGTCTGCAGAGAGCTGGGATTTCAGTTGAGCCCTGGAAAATCATCTTATCATTAGCCTGTAAGCAATTTTGAAAATGGAAATTCGGGCATATTTACTACACCTGGTGAGTCTCTAATTACAATAGTCTATATTCATCATTTACACACATTTGTCATTTTAATTAATTACTCAGGTCATAATTAAATCCTTTCCAATATTATCAAATTCCCATTGATTTTAAAGAGGTACAATTTTTTGCTACAATGTAGCTGAATTTTGAAATCAGTTTTTATAAAAACAAGGACTATTCTATAAAATGTATTCTCTATGTGGGGTTCAGGTTCTTGCTATTTATAATCATTTTGCCTTTTTTTATGACTGTGAATATAAAGGATCTATTTAGAGTATTTTAGAAGCTAATTTTTAAAATTCTGTCTTCAGTCACCAATCCCATGTTTAACATAATTATAAGTACTCAAAAGATATTATTATTATTATTATATATTGTATTTTATTAATAATTGCTTTAAGTACATATTAAAGGCTTATTTGTTAGGTGGCATATTTGCCTGTGGGTAAATTTATTCATCACAATATCAAGATTAATGCTCAAATACAGTACAAACATTCTCAATTATTTATACAATGTCTTTTCTCCTGAACTTCATTTTTTTTTTCAGTTTCATTATGAAGTATAGTCTTGGTTTTTAATGTATTCAGTAACTTTATAATAGAGATTTAACCAATATCATGGAAAAAGTCATTCACAACCACCTGACACAATTTCTCAGGCTTTGAGTAAAATGCAATTCTGGAGGGAAAACCTTGAATCTTTATTGGCCTGAATTAACTAAATCAGTTGCCTACACTAAAATCAAATTGATTTAAAGTGATTAAATGTGTGCTTTCCTCATGCATTACTGTTCTTTAAGCAAGGCGAGGGTGATTTCTAATGAAAATTGTGTTTGTTGTGTACTTAGACTGTAGCAGGTGCTGTTCTAAGTGCTTTATGTGGAAAAACTGATGTTATGATTTGAATATTTCTCCCAAAATTCATGTGTTGGAAACTGAATCCTGAGTGTAACCGTGTTGAGAGGTGGGACCTTTAAGAGGTGATGAGGTCATGCAAGCTCTGCCCTCATGAATGGATTAATATTGTTTTTAACAAGAGCAGGTTAGTTATAAAAGTGAGTTTGGCTCCTTCCTGCTCTCTCTCCTGTGTTCTCTTGCATGTGGTACCTTTCATCACACACAAAATGGACTTGACAACTGACTTAATCATCACAACAAACTCAAAGAGAAACCCTGCTTACCACCATCTGTAAAATGAGAAAACTGAAACACAGGAAGATTGTGCAATCGCCGAAATTCACACAGTAAGTGGCACAGATTTGATTTGATCTCAGGGTCTATACAGTAAATTATTACATAAGGAGTAGATAGGTCCTTGCAAACTGTAACTTTAAACAGCAAAAGGACTGTAATGAAACCAATTTTACCTTAGGCTAGTTGATACAAACTAGAGTTAAATTCTTATGGCCTATTTCTGGTCACAATAGCATCAGCAAACTTCTAAATAATGACCCCAAACACTTATAATATAAAACATTGTATCATGAGTGGCACGAGGTCAGACATAACGAATTCACGCACGTTTGTGTTTTTTCACAGTGTCAGACTTTTAATCATGCTATTTCAATCACGAAGGTCCCGAGCTACACGGAACTCCGAAGGGGATGGTTCTCCATCGTCCTTTGCCTTCATTCTGTAGTCAGAGCTACAGGCACACAGGCTCAAGCCACTCCACAAGTCAGTCAATATAGCAAAACATATATAGTAGTGTACTTAATATATAAATGTTACAGATAAAACATTTCATAACAAAGTAACATTTAACTTTGAGAGAAAGGGGACAGGAAAAAGGGTTAATGAACCAGTCCAGGGAGAGACGTGGATAAAATGAATGCCCTGTGCTAGTCTAGGTGTTCCATCAGTCAAAAGACTTAGATGTGGGCACAGTCTTGGCAGAAGATGCTGGGTGCTTATCAAAAATGACAGTGAGACATTGTTAAGATAGAGGTTCGAGCTGCTGAAGTCCTGCTCTTTTTATGGCCACAGAGTCCTCTGCTGAGGGCTGATAGTGGAGGAGTATGCCTGGTAATGTTCTTATCTGGTTGGGTGCAGTCTTTATCAAAGAGGTGACCCATCTTGTCCCTGATGGCATGATGCCTTTTAAAGTGTACGATGGAGTCATCTTCTAAGATGGAGTTACTTATGTCTAGGGTGCTCTAAACAATCCACCTCATGATTTTAGTAATCACAATGGAAATAATGTTTGAGGAAGGGATTAAAAAAAAATACAAGTGACCTTGGTAATTAATTCTTCTCTTGGCCGCTTGTTTACAAACTTTGTTTTACAAAGGCTGGCAATGCAGGTTTTGAGTTTCTAACTGGCAAAGAAGATGACTGCAATGAAGATGACAAAGTTCTATAAATGTTCTCTGAGGGAATCTGTGGGGATCGCTCCCGTGTGAAGCCCTTGGGAAATGGGCCTCACCATACGGTGAGCTTGAGCCCAGACACAGATCCCTGGTTGGGGGAGTCGAGCTAAGGGAAAGTAGCAACTGAGAGAGGAACTATATGCTATCCAAAATAATTAACAGACATTACTTTATGGATATGAGGACTTGGAGGGCAATGTGTCTACTTTTGGCTCCTTATGGTTTATTGCTTGATTGTGTTCATTTTGGACCCTTGTTACCTTCATTGTAAAATATTAACTTAAGTATTTACCATAACTTACTGGGTGTAACTGTAACTTAATTACCGTAGCTTACAGGGTGTAACTGTAATCTACTTAGCTTGACCTATTGGGTGTAACCTACTTACTGGGAGTAACCTACTTACTGGAAGTGACCTACTTACAGGGCGTAGCCTACTTACTGCGCTTAACTTACTTACTGGGTGTAACTTGCTTACTGTAACTTAAGTACATTAATCTGGTGTATACAACTTTAACTTCAAAAAGTATATAATGAAAGACATTGCAAAAATAAAATTGCTGCATGAGCATAGCGCATGTAGCCCTCCAGACCTCGCCTTTTCTATCTCCTTTTTTTCTGGTGCGCGCTCTCTTCCAGGTTTGGGACCCTCTCGCTGGACAAGATTCCCGGGCTCGCGTTCAGTTCACAACAGTTCTCCAAGATTTTAGACCAATTCTGGAATCCAGTTTTGCATATATTTATTACATTTCAAGCTAATCACAAGCTGTTAAAAAAAGAATGGCTAAAGGTCTTTTTGATCATTTGCAAGAAGGTACATCTACTGTGTAAGTCATCTAAGTATTTTTTAAATGCTATTTTATTTGTGTTTTAGTATTGCTATTCTATGTGCTACTGTCTTGTGGTGCATTTTAATTGTGATAATTCTGTATTGAATTTATGATGAGCCTGTTCAAGCTTCATTTGAATTTTCTCATTTGCCTTTGTCTGCGTGGTGTCTACACAAGGTGTTTCTCATATGTTGGAGTGCCAGGATGATGAAAAAAAATCTCTACTTTTTGTTTCTTCCATATAGTGGTAAATTTTGAAGTATTTGTGAGGGTGATGTTTATGACATACATCAATTTGATACATTCTAACTGCAAGTGTGTGTTGTGATGCTTTCTACTTGTGCAGTTATAATCAGGTTATAAGTTTTTTCTGAGCACACCATCCAAGTGATGTTTCCTAAGTCTAGAGGCATTAAGGATATTTTTGTAATGCTGACAGGTAAGTAATCTAGTTTAGGCACTATGTCCTGAATGTTACAGTATATAGTGTTTGACTGTTGGAATATTAATTATCTTTGTATAAAATAACCATCAACAAATAGTGGCTTTTCTAAGGATATTATTTATAAATTATATCTTGTCTTTGTCTGTGGAATTGCCACTGTATAAATATGCTGATAGCGAGTCTTAATTCATGAAGGTTTAATACCCATTGCCCTGAATCTTCACATCCTAATAGTTTGAATGTATCCAATGGAATTATAGCTGCTTTGTCCCAATTTTCTATGAATGATTTTCCTGATTCTATTTCATTTCTTATGTTGTTGCAAGTCTGAGTTACTAAAGTACTTACCCTAGTCCACTGTGTTTGCCCTAGTTTTTCACCATAAGGTTTCTTTTTTAAAATAATATTTCTTTAATCTCTTAATTCTGTGATTTTATTGCCTTTTTATTCATAATCTCATTCATTTCTTTGTGCCATCTTTTCTTTTTCTTTTTTTAATTTTACTTTAAGTTCTGGGGTACATGTGAATATCTTGCAGGATTGTTACACAGGTATACACATGCCATGGTGGTTTGCTGCCTCCAGCCGCCCATCTTATCACCATAAGGTTTCTTAATATCAATATGGTAATTGAATTCCTTTTGATATTCTGTGAGAACACTGGTATGAGTTATCATTGATTTATTTCATTAAGTGCCTGTAAAATTCATGACAGTGTAGATGTAGTACTTGACATGTAGGAATTAAGTTTATATTTAAATTAAATACGTCTGTTTTAACTTCCTGAATTTCTGCTTCTTGTGTTCCTGAAATGACTAAGTTTGAAATAATTCCAATTGTTGCAAATATTTATATCAGTTCTCTTAATGATATTTTTCTAGTGGTGGTAAGTTTAGTAAAATGAGCTGTATATTATATCCTTGTCCCTCAAATTGTATACATTGTAATTAGATATTTGTGACTTTAAATTGTTAGTTTTGGGGCTGGATGTGGTAATCCTAGCACTTTGGAGGAGGCCCTGGTGGGCCGATCACCTGAGATCAGGACTTCCAGAGCAGCCTGGCTAACCTGGTAAAACCCCATCTCTACTAAAAATACAAAATTAGCCAGGTGTGGTGGTGGGCGCCTATAATCCCAGCTACATGGGAGGCTGAGGCAGGAGAATCGCTTGAACCCAGGAGGCAGAGGTTGCAGTGAGCCGAGATCACACCATTGCACTCCAGCCTGGGCAACAGAGTGAAAAAAAATTGTTAGTTTCTGAACAATATTTTGACTCTCCTAGGTGTTGATTTGTAAATTAATCTTAAGGGTTAATTAGGATGGGTTCAAATAAATTTGGTTTTAATAATTTAGGTGGAGGGTTTGTTATCCCCTTGGTCCACTGTGGTTTCTAGTGATGTGTCTTTTAGTGATACGTCTCGATTATGCATGGTTCCATGTCCCAGTGTTTAACATAGCTTTTGCAAAAGAGATGACTTTACATATAAATTTATGTAAATGGGAGTCTAGTCTGGTTATATTTTTGTAAATAGGGTATTGGGTTGACCATGTAACCTTATTCTGTGATTTGTGGGATGGCAGGATAATAGAGAAAAAGTAATTTGACATACCTGAATCTGTTTTTGTGGCTTTCCCCATACGTATTTTGGTTCCTACTGTTTCCCGCCAATCAGTTAATTGAAACTGTATGTTGTCTCTATCTACATCTTCGAAATGAAAGTATAGATCATTCTGATTTTTCAGTGGGCACATTAGAAAAATAGCTTGATCTCATACTATTAGGTTTTATAGGTAAATTTGTCTAATATGATCGTGTTTCTTAGATCATATTGTGTGAAGAATGTGCCTGTTGTTTTGCATGTGGGTGTAAATGGTCCAAGTACTAGTGGTGAGTTAGAAAATAGCAGATTGTAGGTATCTGGTCTGCGAGTACATGTGAATATTAATTATCCCTTTTTATTTATTGTACTTTATCAAACATACTTGGTATTCAGGACCCTAAAGGGTTTCTGAAAGATGTTGACTTCCAGCAATCAGTAAATTTAATAGGGATTTGGTGTAATTATGACTCTCCTTTTTTTTTTTACTGTAGTCCAATGTGCATTTTGTATCTGTTGGCCTGAATGCACTATTGAATGTTGTAAATTAGTCTAGTACTCACCTTGTAAGGGATAATATTTGCATCATATTCTTCCTTATCGTTTATGACCATTAAGGTCAATTGATTAAGATAAGACTGAGGGTTGCTGGTATGTTGTCTGTCCCTTTGATTTAAATTAAAACATACCAAGTTAAGAGTTTGTTGGAATATACTCATTTTGTCTAAGGTTTTTAATCCTCTTTTTATAGTTCATTAAGTCTCTCTAGATTTCCCACCGTGGGATTACAGGTAAGTGGAAATGGCACTGTATATCTCATTGATCTGTGAATACTCATGTAGCCCTTGACACAAAATGATTTCCTTGATCACTGTCAATTATTTTAGGTGTTTTGTAGTGAGCTGCCTGATTTTCTAAGACTGAGATGGTGTATTTGGCAGTTGGATGATAGCTACTATTGCTGTGCCCATCCTTGTACATATATATCCACAGTTGTTACTGCACATATTTATTGGTAGTGGTGCTTTAATGGTCCTATAAATTCTTTCTGTTGGCATAAGATGTTGGGTTTGTATGTATCTTTTTGTTTAGTATTCCTATATTCATCTTGTTAGTTTTACATTGCTCACAATTAGCTGTATGCTTTTTAACTTGGTGCCATGTCACCTTTTGATTTCTGTCTGATGCCACCTGCACAGTGAGTATATGCCCAATTGCTCTTTTCCTTTATATAATTGTAGGAGTATTTGAGTACAAGCTGCTTCTGGTCTCTGTTTAAAACCATCCTCCTATTACTGGGGGTACTTCTGGTATCTCCCATTCGTTGTCTGATTTTCTCCTGAATTGCAGAGATGGTAACGAATGTCTCCATGAGTTGGCTGAATTTCTGTGTAGTGTTAACATGGGTATGTCTTGTTGGTGAGTGGTTATGTTCCTTATTAATACATCTACCTGTTATATTTTGCCTCTGAATAGTCTTTTGGTGTGCTGATACACGTTTCACAAATATCTTAAATCTATTTGATAATTCAGATATTTCCTCCCAGTAATATTTGTACCATATGTCTTTATCATTAATTTTTTAATTATTTTGTTTCCATTTATGTGACCGTAGGGCTCTGCCATTTGCAACTACCCATAAATCTATGTAATTTCTTTTGATTTTCTGATACTGAGTGTCTGACTTACAACAACTGCAATCAGTTCTGTATGCTGTGCACAGAGTGATTTACCTGACATCTTCAGGATTGTTTGGCCCTTGGGTCTGAGTGCTGCTATTGTCTGTTGGGTCTGGCCTTGGGTCACGGCAGCTGATCCATCTGTAAACAAGGTATTATGGAAGACACTAGACCAGACTGAGCCCATTTACTTAGATTGACATAGATTATTCCTGTCCTCAGAATAAATACCGGCAAGTCTATTTTAGTCTTGTGAATCTCCTTGGCGAAGAGGCATGGTTGACCCTTAAAGCCTGTGTCTTGACCCTGGATATACCATTACCATGTGAGCAGCTTTGGATCAATTTGGGTACCTGTCAGTTCTTCAGAACTCAATTTTATCCAGTGAAGATAAGGCGTCTGGCATCTTATTGTAAGGCTATTGTTGCCAGTCAGAGGCTTAGTATTTTTGAGGGTTTCCTAGGAAAGCCATATGTGTTTTTCAAATGGGCAGTATTTGTTATTAGGGTATGGAAATTTTATTGTCCAAAATTCTATGCGTAGGATGGATTTAGTACCTGGTTTATCTGTCCATATTGACCATGTTCCATATTTATCACTCATTAGAATTTGCAACCTAAGTTGTGAATCCGGAGATAGGTAATGCACTATCTGGGACATAGTGATGTAGTCTTTGAATATTGCAAGTGCTTGTGTTTGTTCTTGTCCAAATGTGAAGTCTTGGAATCCTCTAGTTATTTTATCTATTGGTTTCAGGATGATGTTTAAGTAAGGCATATGCTGTCTCCAGTATCCAGATAAACCTTCCAGTCTTTGTGTTTCCTGTTTTCTGATGCCTTAAGGGCTTTTCTTTTATCTATCACTGTGGTTGGGATTTTTCTCCCTTCTGATGAACACTGTACTCCTGAAAATTTACAGCCGATGTCTGGGCCTGTGGTTTTATCTATATTAATAGTTCATCCCAGTGATCTTAAGTGTGTTATTAAGGGAGGTTTTTAAAAAAGTTTTTCCTGGTTCTTATCATTTTAATGCCATCTATTTGTGATACTATTAGAGATGTGTATTTGGATTGGTCTATGTGTAATAATAAAATTGAAGAACTGGCTGGGCATGGTGGCTCACACCTGTAATCCTAGCACTTTGGGAAGCCAAGGCAGGGGGATCACAAGGTCAAGAGACCGCTACCATCCTGGCTAACACGGTGAAACTCTGCCTCCACTAAAAACACAAAAAAATTATCTGGGCGTGGTGGCACGTGCCTGTAGTTCCAGCTACTCAGGAGGCTGAGGCAGGAGAATCGCTTGAACCCAGGAGGCGGAGGTTGCAGTGAGCCAAGACTATGCCACTGCATTCCAGCCTGGTGACAGAGTGAGACTCCATCTCCAAAAAAAGGAAGAGCTATTACGGAAGTATTTAGACATCCCTAAGGTAAACTTTTAAATTGCTATTGTTTGCCTTCCCAAGTAAAGGTGGTATATTCTTGGCTTGGTCTATTGGTATGCAAATAACGTGTCCAACAGGTCTATAATTACATACTGATTGCCATTATAGTTATTTCATTAATGACTTCTACATCTGGTAATGCTTGGCATTTTAGGTGAGACTTTATTTAGATTTCTATAGTGAATAGTTAATTGATAGCTCCCATTTGGTTTTAGAACAGATCATACTGAACTATTACAGTTATTAGAGGTGCCAATTTTAATATCTTCCTTGAGAAATTCTAGACTCTTTGCTGTTATTTCTTCATCTCCTCCCTTTAATGATTAATGTTCAGTGAGGTATAGGCAGTATTATGAGTTTCATATTAATTAATTTGTGCAAGTTTCTTTAAGTTTCTTAATAGGCCACCATTGAATACAAAGTTTAGAAATCAGATTCATTCCTATATTTTCTAATTCAGATAAACAGTAAAAATTTCAGGGCATAGGGTTAGAGTTACAGAGAAGTATAAAAGCAGAGATTGGGAAGCCTTGAGTTAACTTTCCTCCAAATCCTTCTATATGGACATTATTGTCAGAATGTCGGCCATTGTATCTAAAACGGCTTACTTGTGATATGGCTTCCAAAAGAAATGTGTATACATGTTTGACAATGTGTATAGCTAATTGCATCTATGATTTGTTATCCCTGGATTTTTACAGCTTGTACCAAGGAATTTCCAGTTTTTTGATAAACATTTTTTTCTTTTTTCTTTCTTTTTTGAGATGGAGTCTCAATCTTGTCACCAGGCTGGAGTGCAGTGGTGCGATCTTGGCTTATTACAGCCTCTGCCTCCGAGTTCAAGCAATTCTCCCACCTCAGCCTCCTGAGTACCTAGGACTACAGGTGTACACCGCCATGCCCAGCTAATTCTTTTGTATTTTTGTAGAGATAGGGCTTCACTATGTTGGCCAGAATGGTCTTGATCTCCTAACCTCATGATCCACCCACCTCAGCCTCCCAAACTGTTGGGATTACAGGTGTGAGCCACTGCACCCAGCCACATACAACTTCTTTATTGTTGTTGTTACTGTTTTTGAAATTGTGGGTTTGGTCCTGGACCTCAGGCAGGTCTTTGCCCATACATTTGGGTATCTAGCTGTTGATCTTGGACAGCCTTGTTGACAGTTTGGTCTTTTTCTCCTTGGCTGCTAATGATTTTGCTTGGATTATCAATTCTTTCATCTGGGTTGACGATTCATCCATGTTGGTTTATTTTGCCAAGACGGCTTAGGTCCATTTTGAATGAACTTTGGGACCTGTTTGACATATAAGAAAAAAAAAAATGATGTCTTCCTGAATTTATCTTTTGGTGTTTATATCAGCATTGTCATAAATATTACCGTATGGGTTCCTAATTCTGCAGAAAGTTTAAAAGTTTCTAGTATAATATATCTTGTAGGGTTCTGCATGATTGAGAGAGCATTGATGTAGGAGACCTTCAGGTTTGGTGGTGCTCCTAACAGAAGTTATCTTTCAATGTCATTTGTAGCTGGAATTTCAAGTGGCATCACATATTGGTTATATCTATCATGTATCATCCCTAGGATATCTGATTTTTTAATTCTTCTGTGCCTGTTAGATCATTCCATTTGAATCTGTCTCCTAATTTTGTTGTGTCTAAATATGAGTGGGCAGGTTTCCAGGCTAATCCCAGAAAGATAGGATACTTCTTGTGTTATTTGCTTTTAGTTCTAATAGCTTATGATTTAGTGATGGGTTTTCTGCTAATGTAGGGATCTGATGCATTTCTGTGCCTGATGGTTCTATCATGTTTGCTCTGTAATCCCACAGATGGAGGAGCCAGTTTACATCTGTGGTCTATCTTTGGCAAAAATCTGTTCTTAATTTTTGTAATTCTCCTCTGGTGTATTCTACATCCTCATGGGTGTCCTGAAGTCTGCCATTTCCATGGTTATAATATATAATTATTTTCTAGTTATTATAGGTCTTGACACATATACCTCCCCTCCAGGCTCATCATAATCTACCAAATCCTCTGAATTGGAAACCCGGTCCCCAGTTGGTTTCCAAAGGTCCTCCCTTAAACTTACATCTGAAAGGGATTTTCTTTTCCTTAAAATTTTATGAGCAATTTATTTGCCTTTCTTGGGATCCCTTTCTACCTTTGAGATACTTTTCATTATAATTACAGACATTTCTTCTTTAGAGACTCTGGTAATTAAAAGCTTAACATTTCTGGGGTCCCTCAAGTCTGACAGTTTATCCTCATGGCATCCAACATAAAAGGAGCCTTTTTCTGACTTCCAACTTTGTTGGGTACCTCAACACTAAGTACTAAGTACTGTACTTGGATAGCAAGCCCTCTAGCATCCCATTCTTTCCTAGAGCCAACACGTTACGCAATATTAGCAGTTACTCTCTATAATTTCTTAATAATAAATATTTCAATTTCCCACCTTAACCAACCGTATGAGTGGAGGTTATGTGATAATTGACTTTCCTTTCTTTCAGCCAAATGAAAAACTTGTTTTGACAACCACCATCTCATTGCTGAGACCCTGCTCAGTATGAACCTGTCTGGCTCCACCAGCCTCTTAGCTTGTCACCAACCAAGACCTTGTCAGCCTTCGATCTACACGGCATGGGTACAGAAATCCTATCACCTGAGGTTTCCCTAAGGAGCCAGGCTTTCAAGGGGAAGCAGGATTATGTATCTTTTTAGAGAGACTAGCAGATTGTTTTGCAAAACAGCTCGGTTTCTAATTTAAGTCTTAGTAGAGGCTTTGGCCTTAGGAATTTCCTTAATTTGGTTATCATAGTTATGTGATTATAAATGCCAATTAATTTTAGTTTTGAAAATTTGTCTGTGGAGCAAAAGCACTGACTATGCCAATTATTGTGACAGAAGGTCAGAGATAACGAGGTCCATGCATGTTTGTGTCTTTCCACAATGGTCAGACTTTTATTAATATTATTTAAATCACAAAAGCCACAAGTTCCGTGGAGTTACCCTGGAAGCAATTCTCCTTAGTCCATCCTGTTCACTCAGTAATTAGAGGCACAGGTACACGGGGTCAAGCCACTCCACAAGTCAGTCAACGTTGCAAACCATAAATAAATAGTATACTTAATCAATATGTAAATGTTATAGACTATACGTATCACAACAAACAAAGTAACATTTAACATTAAGCAAAAGGGGATAGAAAAAGAGTTAATTAACCAGTCCAGGGAGAGACGTGGACAAAAAGAGTATCTTGTCCTGGGTCCAGGTCACCTATTAGTCCATCAGGAGTCTGTGCCATAGTCAGAGCCTTCGGCAGCAGATGCTAAGTGCTTATGAGAAGTGACAGCAATAGGGTGTCTGTTAACACAGTGGTTTTGAGCTGGTGAAGTCCTGCTCTTTTTAAGGTCACAGAGTCCTCTGGTGAGAACTGAGAGTAGAAGAGTGTACCTGGTTGTGTGCTTATCTGGTTGGTGCAGTCTTGATGGATTAGGTGAACCATCACTGTCCCCGTTGACATGATGCCTTTAGAAATGTAAGATGGAGTCTTTTTCAAAAATGTATTATAGTTACTTATATCAAAGGTGCTGTCTACAATAGGTTATTGGAAACTGCAACTTTAAACCAAAAAACTATAAGAAACTGATATTCCCTTAGGCTAATTGATATAAACCAATGTTAAATTTCTAGGGCATATTTGTGGTCACAAAAAATCACCAAATATCTAAATAATGACCTAAGATAGGTATCATAATAAATATTAAAATAAATGTGAGCTATACATACATTTAGGAAAGATAAATCAAAACATGTACAATAAGTATGCACCTGCTTATTCCAGTTCAGGGTCACAGGGGGCTGAAGCCCTTACGGAGCCAGGCAGGGCCCACCCTGCCAGGACACCAAAGCATGGCTGGGTGGCTCACACACACCCTAACTCACTCACACGGGGATCACGGAGAATTGCCAGTTCACTAACAGACACAGCTTTGGGACACGGGAGGAACCCAGAGTCTCCAGAGAAAACCCACACAGACGTGGGGGAGAACATGCAGACTCCAGACAGACAATAGCCCTGGAGAGTGATGTTTTTCTCTCATTGACATGATAGCAAAATGAGAACCTGCTGTACAACAGGAGTCTGTACTTCTAACCACTACACACCTGCTGCCAACATGTTTATTCATTATGTTACAGCATGAAATGCTTGAAAATTAAGCCCTATTCTTTGCCCTCTTTTATCTCTCTCAAAAGGTCATTAAAAAACAAGTGCCAAATGTTTTCTTTTTCTTCTTTATTGGCATGACACATCTTATTAAAACCCGGGCATAATTAGTGGCTAATTTAATATACAAACAGGGGCTCTTACTAAATCTACAATTTGCTTGGTTGGTTTGTTTTTTCTTCTGCTTTGTTTTTCAACAGCTTTATTGAGGTATATATTATATCCAATAAATGCCACTTATTTTCAATGAACAATCTGAAAAGTGTTGAGGTATTGTATATGTTCATGTCACAACGACCACAATGAAGATATATAATTTAACCAATATCTTTAACATTTTTCTCAAGCACATGCCTTTTAAATTTGAGCTAAAGTGAGTAAACAGTGGTATGATATTGTAGTGATTTTGAATTTCTCTGATGACTAGTGATTTTTTAGTTTATTGGCCATTCATATATCTTATTCTATAAAGTATTTGTTAAAAATGTTCACCCATTTATGGATTTTGTGTTTTCTTACTTTTTGAATAATTTGCTGTTTCATTGTTTGGGTTTTTTGGTTTGCTTTTTGTTTTTGTTTGTTTATCATGTTTTTGAAGGAAGATACTTAGATCACTGAAGTAAGATATTTTATCTTTTCTGACATAATAATTTAAAGTCATAAAACACCTTTAAGAACTATGTTTAGTTTTGTCCAATACCTTTTAATTTGCTGTGCTGACATTTCCATTTAATTCAAAATATAGTCTCATGTGCTCTGATTTTTTGTTGACCTATGAATTATTGGGATCATTTTTGTTTAATTTCAAAGTATTTGGAAATTTTTTTAAATGCTTGCTTTATTATTTTTCATTGTAATTATGGTGGAGAAGTTTAATGCATCTTGTTTTGTTAATACTTATGTCCCAGAATATTGTCTATCCTGGTAAATATATGCCATCACTTGAAAAGAATGTGTGCTATTAATCACGTGACCTATTTAATATTTTTGGAGCCCCAAAAATATTAAATAGGTCACGTGATTCATAGTGCTGTTCCACTGTTACATATTTTCACTGATATTTTAAATCTAGTTCTTACATGAATTTCCAAAACAGGGGTGTTAAGATGTTCCAGCTATTTTGTGGGCTTGTGTAATTTATTAATTGTGTTGTTTTCTCTACATGTGTTTTGAAGCTTTCTTATTAGATCACATATACATTTACAATTGATATGATTTTAGAATGAATTGACGATTTTTTCATTAGGAAATGTCCTGCTTTTCTAATGGTAATAACTAGTTTTATTCTACAATCTATTTAACAAAAGTTGTGCTACCCTTCTCAAGATTTATTTGTTTGCATTGCATTTATTTCAGAGACATCTGTTTTCAACTTACATCTGTCATTGTACTTAAGCCATGTCTTCTTTTTATCCATTATGATAATCAGTGGCTTTGTATGAGAGTCTATTATAACTTCATGTAATAATTAGTATGATAGCATGTTAGTGTATATTACTCTATCTGATGTTTCTTCTTATTGATACATTTTAATGTTCATCTAAACTTATTTTTGTTTTGTTATTTAGCAGTTGTTCAAGGGATTCCTTAGTCAATTTTGAGTTTATTCTTTTCTACTTTTCATAAAACGTAGAAAGTTTTAAATCAGAAAGGTGAACTTATCCTCACCATCATGTTTTATATCATGGCACAAATCAGTAATTTCACATCTCTCATTTAAAAAAAAAATAGGCCTTTAGGTTTTCAAATATTTTTGCCCTCATTTCCTCTTTCCTGTCGTATGCATTTGCTAGGTTGCCATAGGATATGAGGATCATAAATAACTGAAATTTAATTTCTCTTAGTTTTGAAAGGCTAGAAATTTATGATCATGGGATGAGCAGGGTGGTTTCTTCTCAAGACTCTGATAAAGAATCTGTTCCAGGCTGTTACCCTAGCTTTTGGTAGTTTCTGTTAATCTTTGACTTTCCCTGGATAGTAGAAGCATCACCTTGATCTCAGCTTTTATCTTTAGGTGCAGTCTCCCTTTATGGATGTGAATGGCCAAGTTTCCCTTCTGATAATGATACCAGCCATATGGAATTAAGAGTTCTTCCTATTCCAACACTACTTCTTCTTAACTAATCACATCTGCAACAATACTATCTCCAAATAAGATCACATTCTGAGGTACTAGAGGTTAGGACTTCAGCATACAGATTTTGAAGGGAAACAATTCAACCCATAAAACTCTCCATCCAGGAATCAAATCATGCTTGTATTAAACTACTTGATATTATCTAATGGTTATCTGAGGCTCTGTTTACTTACTAAATTATTTTCTAAGTAATAGTTTTAATTACTGTATCTTCCAGTTCACTGCCTCTTTCCTTATCATCATTCCTCAAGATATCAGTTATATGTTTAAATTTTCAGTTATTAAAATTTCAGTTTATTTTTATTTCTGAAATATCCACTTGTTAATTTTTATTGTTTCTATCCCTTTGTTGATGTTTCCTATATTTTTGATCTTTGGAAACATTTAACTTTTTTTACTTTGAGAATCTTCTTATTAGCAGTTTTAAATTCCTCATCTAAGGTTAACTGGTTTATCTCAGGGGTTTGGTTTCAGTTTTTTAAAATTGAAATTGGGTCTCAAATTACAAATTCTTTGCATATCAGATAATTACTGCAGTATATCACAGACAATATTCATGTTACCTTGTGGAGAAAACGTATTTACTCATTAACTTTCTGATGTGTCATTTCTTTTGTTCTAGCAACAAGTTGTTTGGATGCAAAATGTGCACTCTCTTTTTTTGGGTAGCCACTCATGATCTTAATTTTGATCTTTTAATTTTAGCTGAATGCATTCATTTGGGTCTGTAAGTGAATGGTTGAGGGGTCAGCCAAGTATACAAGAAGTCATAATTTGGGTATTCTTTCTGGCTCTTTAGTTGCCTGGACTTTGCCTTTTCTGTTCAGTGGTCATAGTTGCCTGACATTCAATTTATTGGTTTCTCAGCCCAAACTTACTGAGTTTTCCACTGATAGCCACTATATTGTGCTAACTGTGCCTACCTGTAGTCTAAAAGCAGCAAAAATGTGTGCAATCACTCTGTTATGCCTTCCTCTGAGTGTGAATGTCCTACCAAAATCTACTCCTTTTGTTCATTCTCCAGTGCCTTCAAGTATTTGCTTTTTAAATTGTTCTTAATCATACAGTTATAACATTAGCTGTGTGTGGGTCAGTCCAGCAGGTCTTTATACCACCATTAACTAAAGGGGAAGTCCTGTCTTGATTGTTTTTTGTTATACAATACAGCTACTTCTTCACATTAGTGACCTTTAGGCACGTGAGGATTCCTAAAACTTTACCATGTGGATTGTTGTTTTACAGTAATAATTAGAGAAGGGGGATTAGAAATATTATAGTAATTATAGTAGCAACAGGAGTAGTATCAGTAATAATAAAGGACTAATCAGAGAATACTTTGGGAAAGGCAGTGTGCTAAATGTTGTTCATACACTCTTTCACTTAATCTTCACATTAATGTTATAAGTTAAATATTATTCTGGTAACTTACCCAAGGTTACACTGCTTCTGAGATACAGCCTTTGAAACCAAATCAGTCTGACCCAAGAGCCTGTGTACTTCTATAATCTGTGATTGCTTTTCACTTACTTTTGTATCAATGATAATAATATATCTGTAATTATTACATGGTATATGATATGACAGTGACTGGAAATGTTTCATAAATCAAAGGCTCACATTATGTTTCATTTATAATGAAAAAATTAAAGAATTTCAGAGTGGTAAGAGAGAACTCTCAAGTGTTGACTGAAAGGAAAAAAAATATTACTCTAGGCAAGTAACTTACTTGAAATAGCTGAGTTTGGGATCTGGTTGAAGACTGGAATGATTTCAAAAGGAGCTCTCACTTGGTTACACATTTTGAAGCAGGGTTCAGAAAGTAAATTTTAATTTTAATACCACATAGATAAGCATTTTCTTTCAACTTTTCTCTTTCAACATTTCTTTCAACTTTTCTCCTAATGTATCCCTCAAAATTCCAGAGAAAATATTCAAAATAAATTATTATAAAATATTTATCATCTCAATAACAAGTACTATAATATTCAAGTTTTGAATTAAAGCTGTGGTTTACAAAAATTTGGGAAGTCTATCAAAACTTGAATTAATGTCAGACCTCAGTGCAGGCAATATGCATATGATTAAGGAAGAATTCATCAGCCAATTCCATTGAATCTGGTCATCCAAGGAAACAACTCTTGGATGTACTTTCAATACTTTGTACCAATTTCATATAGACAATTTGGTTTTTGCCTAAAGTAATCACCTATGAAGAAAAAAATATTCTTTTACTCTATGTTTTAAGTAAACATTATGTTAATTATCAATTATTAGAACCAAATATGGACAGCACAAAAGCTATCTGTTACTAATTTTCATATATCCACTTTGCTTTAATCTGAGTGTTCAAATGGCACAGCATGTTCACAATGAAATTCAGTATGAAATGATTAATAGTGTCATTGCTTTAAATTACTAGTGTATTTAAGTACCTGATATATATTTATGTTATTATATCTTAATAAAATAGATTATATATGTAAGTTTCAAAATATTAATCTATCAAATATATTTTACGAGTTACACAAAATAATCAACAGTTTCATGTTATTGCATGCATTTTAAACTTTCTAACACTATAAAGGAAACCAACTCACATTCCTAACTTTGTACCCAGGTCAAAAGAAGTGTCAAATGTGGTAAAGGAATAACAGTTTAGAATGTTCCACCTAGCTTTTTGTGATGAAGAGTGAATGTTCTTAGGGGCAGAAAAACCAGCAGTAACAGTCAAGAGGAAGTAGAAAAAAAGTTCCTGTCAAATGAAACAAAAGCTATGGCTAAAAATATTTTAAATGGTGACTTGAAAGATATAGGTGTTGAATCAAGTAGTCTCTCCTAATTAAGATTTCTTTTCTAGAGACTTTAACTGGTGTTTTAAATACCAGTTACATACAGTGTTGAGGAAAAATGTAATTCTGAGTGAATAATCAGGTTTTAAACTAAACGATGTTATCTTCTCTTTAGCAAACACATACACTAAGATTAAATGATGTTAACAACTGAAATTTCATGTAGAAATAGAATTCTAAACTGTTTTTGCTCTGAAACATTTCTATACACATATGCAAAATTTGAAACGCATTTTCTGAAGATGGATATAGTATTATTTATATAATGAATAAATCTCTGATTTGACTTACTTTTCCTTTTCCTCATTGACTCAAGCTTATTTTTGAAACTAATATATTTAGAAGAGCCACATTCATGGATAGGATCCTGTGGCAACAAAATCTGAGATGTTCTCATTGTTACCACCTATTGCTGCTTATGTCTTTTTATAATCCCCTTCCCTTGGGTGCAGGAAAGATACGATTTGCTTCTAATCACTAAAATACGGTAAAAGTACTAAGATGTCACTCCCATCATTATGTAACTTTATAAGAGCTACTCTCTTTCTACCAGATTCACCATCATGCTCTCCAGATGGCCTTGAAGAAGCGAGCCACCACATTGCTTACTGCTCACAGAGAGGGTCACATGCAGAGGAACCGTGCACAGCCTCAGGAGCTGATTGCAGCTTCCAAGTGACAGTCAGGAAAAATCTAGAGCTCTCAGTTCTACTACCAAGGTAAGGAAATAAGTTTTACCAACAACCTGACCAAGGATGCAAGTGGATTCTTCACCAGATAAAAATATGGCCAGGCTGATTCCAGAAGACACCTTTCTTAGACCCTGTGTGGAAGAAAGCGATAAACCACACTGAGATGTTTGTTCAACAGAAATATATGAGAGAATGAAGATTTTTTTTTAAAGTCACTATGTTTGTGGTGTATTTTACAGATAATTTATATAGCACTATTTTAAATCATAAAAATTTCTATTCTTAATAAGTGAATACTTTTTAACAATTTTACTAATCGCCAAGAAATTTGGAGAATGTGCTCGTTTTTTATTAGAATTTTTGCCCCCAAAATGACTAGCAATCAATATTGAATTAAAGTGTGTTAAAACTTAATTTTATATCTATAAGCTGGTTCCTATAAATATTTAATATCTTAATTTGATTCAGATATCAGAAGCTGTTCTATGCAGCCAAAAACCTTTTTCATTTAATTTACAGTTATGTGTTTACATATATATATATCATATATGATATATATATATATATAACTATATAGATGTATATATATATGATATATATATATAACTATATAGATGTGTATATATATATGATTACAAGAGGCAATAATGAATATTGGAAAGGGAGTTAAATTTGTAAATGTATATAATAAATATCAACTACTCAAAACCACAACAGTAGTGTTTTGTGGAGTTTCAAATGTATTAAGAGAGGAAGTAAGGCAGATGGCAAAAGCATCTGAAGGAGCAATGTGTTCTGGAGTTCCCATGTAGATTTATTACATGAATCTTTGTAATATACTGAAAAAATTTAAGAATAGGTAATGTAATCTGTAACATAAAATTATTAAAATGAAAGGATATCACATTATTAAACAGAAATATGAAATAATTAAAGTCTTTATTAGTTAAAAAGCAAACAACATAGAAGGTAGGATCTTAAAATAAGTGAGTCAAATGGAAAACACATAATAAAATTATAGGTAAAAACCCAACGATTTCAGTTATTATATAGAATACATGCTAAATTCTCAAAATTATGCCCTAATGTTGTGGAACTCGATTTTATTCTAAACCTACATCTCTCAAGGGTTATGTTGCAAAGATAAAAGACACAAAAGGATTGAAAGAAAAATTTGGAAAATAATATGCCATGGAAAGGCTAAAAAAATGATAGTTAAAAGCAAAAAACATTACAAGCTATAAAAATTTCATAATGAGTTATAATTATTTTGTAGTCTCAAACTTCTATGTACTTAGTAACATAGCTATTACATACGTATAGCAAAAATTAATCAGATTGATAGGGGAAAATAACTTACAATTTTTTTTTTTTATTGCATTTTAGGTTTTGGGGTACATGTGAAGAACATACAATATTGTTGCATAGGTACACACGTGGCAGTGTACTTTGTTGCCTTCCTCCCCTTCACCTATATCTGGCATTTCTCCCCATGCTATCTCCCCACACCTCCCCACCCTCCACTGTCCCTCCCCCCC